>JAJQKJ010000444.1:17500-132044 GCA_029574335.1 Rana kukunoris
GATATCGACATGCACAAGAGGCGCGGATCCTGAGGAAGCGAATCCCTCATAAAATGCAAGAATATTTGTGCATGTGATATATGAAATTTGATGCCTTTTTTCTGTTTTTAATCCTATTAATATGGATTTTATGGTATTTTTTGTATATTGTACGTACTCTCTATGGCGCCACATTTAACCAGCTGCTGACTGCCACATCATATATGTGTACATGATCTGGAAATTCTGGGTAGGGGGCACGCAAGCCCGATCTGTGCTGTCCGTTGGTACAGAATGAGTTGGTCATGAGTTCCAGGACAATGATTATGGCCTAGACCTGCTGATCAGCTGCGCCGAATCACAGCACTGTCCTTGTCAGTTCCAGAGAGAGAAGAAGACAGTCACGTGTAAGTAAAATCAGCACACCTACACATGAACACACTTAACCCATTGATCGCCCTCTAATGAACCCTTTGAGTGCCCTGTCAGTGTCATTAGTACATTGTACAGCATTTTTTTTTACTGGCCACTATATTAGTGTCATTAGCGAGTTTAGATAGCATTAACGTCCCTCCCAGATAGCGTCAGATTGCCTGCCACACTAATGCCATCCACATTTAGCCCCATGATTGCTAGCAACACTATCACAGTAAAATGCGTGTGGGTCTTTTGTGCTACTGTGAGTAGATAGTGAATGTGAATGGTCCAGAAAAAATTATATAAAACTCAAAAGCTGCAAAATCTAACAGTGTTCACCATACACAAAATAAAATATTAATACAAAGGTGATCTTGCGCTGAACGAGTGTGATATCACTACCCCAGGGCCGTCTTTACCATAGGGCAAACAGGGGCAGCTGCCCAGGGCCCTGTCACTGTTGGGGGCCCAAAGCAACCCCCTTTTTTTTAGGGGTCTGGAGGCCCCCGGGCCCAGATGGCAACCCCCCTTTTTTTATTTATTTTTAAATAAAAAAAATATATTTATTTTATATATTTTTATTTTATTTTTTAGTAAAGGGCCAAAAAAAATCGGGGTCCCCAGGGGGCCCAGATGACAACCCCCCCTTTTTTTATTTATTTTTAAATAAAAAAAATATATTTATTTTATATATTCTTATTTTATTCTTTATTAAAGGGCCATTTTTTTGGTGGTCTGGAGGTCACCAGGGCCCCGGATGACAACCCCCCCCCTTTTTTTATAAAACAAAAACGTTTCTTTTATAAAACAAAAACGTTTCTTTTATAAAACAAAAACGTTTCTTTTATAAAACAAAAACGTTTCTTTTATAAAACAAAAACGTTTTTTTATATATTTCTTTTAATACATACACACAATATATATATATATATATATATATATATTATATATATATATATATATATATATATATATATATATATATTTATATATATATATATATATATATTAAAGGGCTCGGGGGTCCCCATGGCCCATGTGTCCTGCTCCTCAAGGTATGTCACTGTTTGCTAATCTATATTGTAATAAATAAATAATAAGTTTTCTGTAGAGTGTGCCCAAAGTCTTTATAATATTTGATGATTCACTGCAGGTCTGGTCAGTGTTTTAAAAAGTTCCTGTATTTTACACATGGCTTGGGGTCACAGCACCGTCTGTCCATTCTGCTTTAGCAACATGGGACCCTATGACATGCCATGTGTAAAGTAGAGGAACTCTTTAAATCACAGACCAGACCTGCAGTCCAGGCTGAGTAAGGCCTCAGAGCACATGGCATTACTGTCTGTATTTAACTGCTTGATGGGCTTATTTGGGCCTGGCTGGTTCTACATGTATGTGTTTTGGCGGCCCACATTTGCGCAGACACAACAGCCCATTCATTTGAATGGGCCGCCATGCCTGCGTTTCCTGCAAAGAAAAGCGCATGCCTCATGTAATGGGCTGCGCACACCTCGCACACCTATGCCCATCAAGCAATGAAATATAGCACTGTCTGTCCATTCTGCTGTCTGCTGTGACTTATCTGCAGTTCCCGCACTGTCAAACTTGCTGCATTTTTAGACGTTTAGGTCACGCTTTTAAAAACACTGTGCGTTTGTGTGTGCAAGAACTGCAGGTAAGTAGCATGGTGCAAAAGCAGAATGGATTTCAAGGCAACTGTATTTTTAAAATGCTGAATGCACCTTTTTTCTGCAGGAAACAAAGGCATGGCAGCCCATTCAAATCAATGGGCTGCTGTGCCTGCACAAATGAGGGCCCCCAAAACACATACATGTGAACCAGCCAGGCCCAAAATAATCTGGAGGGGGGCCCAAAAAAAATGTTTGCCCAGGGCCCAAACCATATTAAAGACGGCCCTGGTTACCACTGACTTATTAAATTTAAATTCCTGTGAACAACCTGTGTTTTTATGCATGCCTGAGCTGTAAAAATTATAAAAATCTTTGATTTGGAATATTGTATTTTTCTTTTAATTCACTAAAGGTTTTCATCACTTCATCCTGAAATAACTGTGCCATATACAGTACCTTAGTCCCTTCTGCCTCCAAATGTCAGCGTTTCCCTAATATCCATACCAAATCCAAAGGGCCTGGTACGGGACTGGTGGTGAACCACACACCGGGCCAGATTCACAGAGCGATTACGCCTGCGTAACAGGAGATGCGCGGCGTAAGTCTAAATGTGCGCGTGCGTTTCGATGCACGGCATCCCCAAAACGAGATACGCAAGAAATCTACTTTTTTTTTGTCCAGCGTAATTTCGTTAGACAGGCGCATCCGTCTGCGCAAAACTGCGCTAGACAGACCATTGATTTGCTAGTCAAATATGCTAATGTGGGACTTACGGGGTCCCTTAAAAGAACGTTGGGGCAGCAAAATGTCCTGTCTAAAATTAGACCATATAAAAGCTGGTCTAAAAAGAGAAAAATCGTCTACATGTCAGATAAAGCAACACTGTTAGTGAGGACCTGAGCAGTCACACGTGTTGCACAACAATCTGCATGCCAACATGCCAGGGGCATCGTCGCGCATAGCTATACTACTGACTTTAGATGAGCAAAGAAGGAGGAGGGCACGGGAGAGGATATACCGCACACGCATAGACCTGTTTGGCATGAGTGATTCTGAGGTGTATCGCATCTTCAGATTCAGCCCTCATGCCATCCTGGAATTAACCACAACCCTGCAGGAGGACATCACCAGCCCAAACACAACGCTCACATGCAGTGCAGCCACTGGTCAAGGTCATGGCAACACTCCATTTCCTTGCCAGTGGCTCTTTTCAAAGAACAAGTGGAGTGGTGGCTGGGATGTCACAATCCTCCATGAGCAGATGTGTGCATGTGCACCAGGTTGTCCCTGCAATCCTCAGACGCATGGCCAACCAAATCATCAAACCAACCACTGAGGACCTGCGGCTGAAGACAATGACAGATTTCTACAGAATTGCCAGATTCCCACGCACCGTGGGGGCCATTGATTGCACACATGTGGCACTCCAGCCCCCAGGAGACAGAGCACATGTACAACGTACAGGTGATAGTCGATGCCCAAGGCCTCATATGCCACGTCCGTGCCAAACACCCAGGGTCCAGCCATGACAGCTACATATACAATCAGAGCCCCATCCGAATGGAATTCGAACAGAACGTGTATGGGGACACCTGGCTGGTTGGTGAGTGACATGGGTGGCAGGCATGACTGTCCCCCCCCCCCCCCCCATGATGCACACATCACAAGGGGCACATGCATGACTAACATCCTCCTGTCTTCTCCCTTACAGGTGACATGCATATCCACTGGGACCCCATCTCATGACTCCTATCCGGAACCCCCAAACCCCAGGAGAGGAAAGATACAATCAAGCCCACGCCCAAACACGTGCAGTGGTGGAGCGCACCTTTGGCCTCCTGAAGTCACGTTTCCGATGCCTGGATAAGTCTGGGGGGACCCTGTTGTATTCCCCAAACTTTGTGTGCCAGATCATCGGTGCCTGTTGCCTGCTGCACAACTTTGCAGTGAGAAAGGGCCTGCAGATTGACCTACGTGATGACCTGACCCCTGAACCAGACAATCCCCCCCCCCTAACCGAGGATACCACGTCTTCTGAGGGAAGAGCAGCCAGGAGACAGCCCACATTGGGCATCTTTGCACGTTAAACACACACATTAATCATGGCACAATGAGAATGCATGCATGCACACTCTCTCTCTCTCTCTCTCCCTCTCTCTCTGTATACCATCTCTCTCTCCTCTCTCTCTCTCTCTCTCTCTCTGTATTCTCTCTCTCTCTCTCTCTCCCCCTCTCTCTCTGTATACCATCTCTCTCTCTCTCTCTCTCTCTCTCTCTCTGTATTCTCTCTCTCTCTCTCCCCCTCTCTCTCTGTATACCATCTCCCTCTCTCTCTGTATACCATCTCCCTCTCTCTCTGTATACCATCTCTCTCCTCCTCTCTCTGTATACCATCTCTCTCTCTCTCTCTCTCTCTCCCTCTCTCTCTCTATCTGTGTATACCATCTCTCTCTCTCTCTCTCTCTCTCTCTCTCTCTACCATCTCTCTCTCTCTCTCTCTCTCTCTACCATCTCTCTCTCTCTCTACCATCTCTCTCTCTCTCTCTCTCTCTCAACTGTAACACCCCCCCCTCTCTGTAAATTATACCTCCTCCCCCTGTACCTAAACTGTGTCGTTCTGGCTCTCCATCACATGCAAGTCTCTCTGGCTCTGCAGGCTGGTCGGGTGTAGTGTGGCCTCAGTCTGAACACGAGTCTGGGGCCCGCCCCCTTCCTGCTTCTTTCTCCCATTCAGCAGCGCGGCCAGCACAGCTATGCATGTCTGTGTGCAATCAGCTGTGCACCGCTCGGGACGGGAGAGGAGGGATCGGGGCTGGATCGGCACTACATCGGAACTGAAGGGGGAGAAAAGCAATAACCGCAGTTGGACTCGGCGGCCCCTGCCTGCGATCCAGGGACAAAACCGGGGATGAGCTTGGACTGGGGACCCTGTCCTTAATAAGGGGACTGTCCCCGGAAATCGGGGACGTCTGGTCACCGTACTCCAGTGTGAAAGGGGTCTAAGGGTGCAGATTTCTTTGTTTTTCTTCTTTTTTTTTCCTTCGCCATCCAGTTTTACATACATGTTTCCTAATTTCATTGATGATTCCTTATGTATATTAAAATGGTTGTTTTATATATGTCATCTTTGTAGACAAGAAAAGAAAAAAAAAACAGATATCGACATGCACAAGAGGCGCGGATCCTGAGGAAGCGAATCCCTCATAAAATGCAAGAATATTTGTGCATGTGATATATGAAATTTGATGCCTTTTTTCTGTTTTTAATCCTATTAATATGGATTTATGGTATTTTTTGTATATTGTACGTACTCTCTATGGCGCCACATTTAACCAGCTGCTGACTGCCACATCACATATATGTGTACATGATCTGGAAATTCTGGGTAGGGGGCACGCAAGCCCGATCTGTGCTGTCCGTTGGTACAGAATGAGTTGGTCATGAGTTCCAGGACAATGATTATGGCCTAGACCTGCTGATCAGCTGCGCCGAATCACAGCACTGTCCTTGTCAGTTCCAGAGAGAGAAGAAGACAGTCACGTGTAAGTAAAATCAGCACACCTACACATGAACACACTTAACCCATTGATCGCCCTCTAATGAACCCTTTTGAGTGCCCTGTCAGTGTCATTAGTACATTGTACAGCATTTTTTTTTACTGGCCACTATATTAGTGTCATTAGCGAGTTTAGATAGCATTAACGTCCCTCCCAGATAGCGTCAGATTGCCTGCCACACTAATGCCATCCACATTTAGCCCCATGATTGCTAGCAACACTATCACAGTAAAATGCGTGTGGGTCTTTTGTGCTACTGTGAGTAGATAGTGAATGTGAATGGTCCAGAAAAAATTATATAAAACTCAAAAGCTGCAAAATCTAACAGTGTTCACCATACACAAAATAAAATATTAATACAAAGGTGATCTTGCGCTGAACGAGTGATATCACTACACCCAGGGCCGTCTTTACCATAGGGCAAACAGGGGCAGCTGCCCAGGGCCCTGTCACTGTTGGGGGCCCAAAGCAACCCCCTTTTTTTTAGGGGTCTGGAGGCCCCCAGGGCCCCAGATGGCAACCCCCCTTTTTTTATTTATTTTTAAATAAAAAAAATATATTTATTTTATATATTTTTATTTTATTTTTTAGTAAAGGGCCAAAAAAAATCGGGGTCCCCAGGGGGCCCAGATGACAACCCCCCCTTTTTTTATTTATTTTTAAATAAAAAAAATATATTTATTTTATATATTCTTATTTTATTCTTTATTAAAGGGCCATTTTTTTGGTGGTCTGGAGGTCACCAGGGCCCCGGATGACAACCCCCCCCCCCCTTTTTTTATAAAACAAAAACGTTTCTTTTATAAAACAAAAACGTTTCTTTTATAAAACAAAAACGTTTCTTTTATAAAACAAAAACGTTTCTTTTATAAAACAAAAACGTTTTTTTTATATATTTCTTTTAATACATACACACATATATATATATATATATATATATATATATATATATATATATATATATATATATATATATATATATATATATATATATATATATATTAAAGGGCTCGGGGGTCCCCATGGCCCCATGTGTCCTGCTCCTCAAGGTATGTCACTGTTTGCTAATCTATATTGTAATAAATAAATAAATAAGTTTTCTGTAGAGTGTGCCCAAAGTCTTTATAATATTTGATGATTCACTGCAGGTCTGGTCAGTGTTTTAAAAAGTTCCTGTATTTTACACATGGCTTGGGGTCACAGCACCGTCTGTCCATTCTGCTTTAGCAACATGGGACCCTATGACATGCCATGTGTAAAGTAGAGGAACTCTTTAAATCACAGACCAGACCTGCAGTCCAGGCTGAGTAAGGCCTCAGAGCACATGGCATTACTGTCTGTATTTAACTGCTTGATGGGCTTATTTTGGGCCTGGCTGGTTCACATGTATGTGTTTTGGCGGCCCACATTTGCGCAGACACAACAGCCCATTCATTTGAATGGGCCGCCATGCCTGCGTTTCCTGCAAAGAAAAGCGCATGCCTCATGTAATGGGCTGCGCACACCGCACACCTATGCCCATCAAGCAATGAAATATAGCACTGTCTGTCCATTCTGCTGTCTGCTGTGACTTATCTGCAGTTCCCGCACTGTCAAACTTGCTGCATTTTTAGACGTTTAGGTCACGCTTTTAAAAACACTGTGCGTTTGTGTGTGCAAGAACTGCAGGTAAGTAGCATGGTGCAAAAGCAGAATGGATTTCAAGGCAACTGTATTTTTAAAATGCTGAATGCACCTTTTTTCTGCAGGAAACAAAGGCATGGCAGCCCATTCAAATCAATGGGCTGCTGTGCCTGCACAAATGAGGGCCCCCAAAACACATACATGTGAACCAGCCAGGCCCAAAATAATCTGGAGGGGGGCCCAAAAAAAATTTTGCCCAGGGCCCAAACCATATTAAAGACGGCCCTGGTTACCACTGACTTATTAAATTTAAATTCCTGTGAACAACCTGTGTTTTTATGCATGCCTGAGCTGTAAAAATTATAAAAATCTTTGATTTGGAATATTGTATTTTTCTTTTAATTCACTAAAGGTTTTCATCACTTCATCCTGAAATAACTGTGCCATATACAGTACCTTAGTCCCTTCTGCCTCCAAATGTCAGCGTTTCCCTAATATCCATACCAAATCCAAAGGGCCTGGTACGGACTGGTGGTGAACCACACACCGGGCCAGATTCACAGAGCGATTACGCCTGCGTAACAGGAGATGCGCGGCGTAAGTCTAAATGTGCGCGTGCGTTTCGATGCACGGCATCCCCAAAACGAGATACGCAAGAAATCTACTTTTTTTTTGTCCAGCGTAATTTCGTTAGACAGGCGCATCCGTCTGCGCAAAACTGCGCTAGACAGACCATTGATTTGCTAGTCAAATATGCTAATGTGGGACTTACGGGGTCCCTTAAAAGAACGTTGGGGCAGCAAAATGTCCTGTCTAAAATTAGACCATATAAAAGCTGGTCTAAAAAGAGAAAAATCGTCTACATGTCAGATAAAGCAACACTGTTAGTGAGGACCTGAGCAGTCACACGTGTTGCACAACAATCTGCATGCCAACATGCCAGGGGCATCGTCGCGCATAGCTATACTACTGACTTTAGATGAGCAAAGAAGGAGGAGGGCACGGGAGAGGATATACCGCACACGCATAGACCTGTTTGGCATGAGTGATTCTGAGGTGTATCGCATCTTCAGATTCAGCCCTCATGCCATCCTGGAATTAACCACAACCCTGCAGGAGGACATCACCAGCCCAACACAACGCTCACATGCAGTGCAGCCACTGGTCAAGGTCATGGCAACACTCCATTTCCTTGCCAGTGGCTCTTTTCAAAGAACAAGTGGAGTGGTGGCTGGGATGTCACAATCCTCCATGAGCAGATGTGTGCATGTGCACCAGGTTGTCCCTGCAATCCTCAGACGCATGGCCAACCAAATCATCAAACCAACCACTGAGGACCTGCGGCTGAAGACAATGACAGATTTCTACAGAATTGCCAGATTCCCACGCACCGTGGGGGCCATTGATTGCACACATGTGGCACTCCAGCCCCCCAGGAGACAGAGCACATGTACAACGTACAGGTGATAGTCGATGCCCAAGGCCTCATATGCCACGTCCGTGCCAAACACCCAGGGTCCAGCCATGACAGCTACATATACAATCAGAGCCCCATCCGAATGGAATTCGAACAGAACGTGTATGGGGACACCTGGCTGGTTGGTGAGTGACATGGGTGGCAGGCATGACTGTCCCCCCCCCCCCCCCATGATGCACACATCACAAGGGGCACATGCATGACTAACATCCTCCTGTCTTCTCCCTTACAGGTGACATGCATATCCACTGGGACCCCATCTCATGACTCCTATCCGGAACCCCCAAACCCCAGGAGAGGAAAGATACAATCAAGCCCACGCCCAAACACGTGCAGTGGTGGAGCGCACCTTTGGCCTCCTGAAGTCACGTTTCCGATGCCTGGATAAGTCTGGGGGGACCCTGTTGTATTCCCCAAACTTTGTGTGCCAGATCATCGGTGCCTGTTGCCTGCTGCACAACTTTGCAGTGAGAAAGGGCCTGCAGATTGACCTACGTGATGACCTGACCCCTGAACCAGACAATCCCCCCCCCCTAACCGAGGATACCACGTCTTCTGAGGGAAGAGCAGCCAGGAGACAGCCCACATTGGGCATCTTTGCACGTTAAACACACACATTAATCATGGCACAATGAGAATGCATGCATGCACACCACTGTGGTCCCTAGCACACACACCCCACATCCTCATCAAATTGGATTGGCACCAGTCCACCATGCAGGACATGTGAGCAGCAATGCCACGCCAAGGCTCCAATTATGTCACTGTACATACTGTCATACACCATTCACACGGACCTGGGGATCACTTCTCCCTGGTCCTGGGGAACCTTTCTCCACCAAAATTGAGAGTGACACCCCTTTTCCGGCAGGAATGTCACCCCCACATTCAAACAGCATTCACAACCCAAAAAAAAAAAATGTTACCAGCAAAATAAAAAAATTTCCAGCAAAAAAAAAAAAGGCCCAAAAAAAAAAGGGGAAAAGCAAATTAGTGCCCTTGACGTGAGCCACGCTTGGGGCACCCCCGGCCACGACCCCGGCTCCTCTGGGGAGACTTATGGGGGAGGGGGTAAACTGGGGAAGGAGGAGCAGCCCCTGGTCTCTGCCCACCTGGCGGCCTGCCCTCCAAGGCCACGGCTTTTCTGTCCAGGGCAGCACCTAGTGTTGCCGTGTTGGCCTGGATAGCCTGGGTAAGGGCCCTCACATCCTGCCCAACGCCTGCTGATGTAGTCGTTAAGGCAGTTTCTGAAAGCCCGGGAGTGGCAGTCCAGGTTCCCAAGCGTATCCTTGATGGAGGACAGGCTCTCCTCCATCCGCACCAATGTCTGGCTGACCTGTGCCAGATGGCGGGTCTGGAGGAACTGGTCCCTTCTCAGAGTGGCGGGCAGGAGATTGGCCACCCCCCTGGTCTTCTGGGTTGCCTTCCTGCCTCCAGCTGATGCTTGTGGCTGGGGAAAAGGGGAGCCCCTTGGGAGGGGAGCCATGTTGGGGGAGGAGGGGGGTTTCCCCTTAGGGAGGGCTGGCTGCTGCCAGCCAGAGGGGAAGAGTCATCCAAAAACAATAGTCCAGTGCCTGACATGGACTCCTCCTCCTCCTTAAGCTCCTCCCCCTCAACCTCCTCCTCTTCAACCTCCTCCGCGGACTCCGGCCTTGTCGGGGGGGCCTCATTAGGCTGCTGTCCTGGGGATGGTGCGGTCAGCCCAGATGGCCCAGCACCCTCCTGCACATCTGTGGATGACACAAAACATTCACAGGTTGGAGGATCCACACACTTGCCACATATTCCCTTTCACCCCCTCCCCCACACATGCTACACACCTGATAGGGCCAAAAAACCTTACCTGGCATCACGCCTTCATGACTTGAGTCATAGCCGGGCAGGCCCTCCGCTTCTTGTCTATGAAAGGTCTGGGCCACCGCACGCTCCTCCGCTGTCAGCCTAACAGGGCATGGTGGGCCCCCTCCTATGGCCCTGGCATGGACAAGCATTCTGGCCAGCTTCTTTTTGACCAGACGCCGGAGGTCATTTATCTTTTTCTCAATCCCAGACCGGTTCCGTGTCTCCCCCTCCCCCGCTGAATTCACCTGGTCAGTGATCATGTCCAAAATCTCTCTCCTCCTGGCCGGGGTGGTGTTGGCACTGTCCGGGCCATGGAGGAAACGCCCATAATCGGAAATGGCCCGGGCAAGAATTTGTTTCTCCCTCAAAGAAAAATTTAATTTCCTCTTCCTCTGTCATACTCTGACCAAAAATCACTCCCAGTCAACAAAAATCACTCACAAAAACAAGCACGACCAATCAAGCAAGAAAACAAACAAACAGAAAAATATCAAACAAAAATTCTCACAAACACACAGCAAAAAGCAGTCACAAAAACAAACAGGAACAATCAAGCAAGAAAACAAACAAACAGAAAAATATCAAACAACAAATCTCACAAACACTTAGCAAAAATCACTTTCAAATATCTAGATCAAACACTAGATCACACAGTACACAAATCTGACAAATACAAATCACAACGCAACTAACAACGGAACAAAAGCACTTTGCTATATGGGAAGGGAAACAAAGGGATGTACTTTTGCAATGGAAGTGCGTTTGTGTGTGTCTATTTATGCTGTCTGCATAGTTCATGATTTTGCCATAGTCCATTTCCAATTTCACTGATTGCGCCATTCCCGAGTTGTGAGCATGCGCACAGAGGTGCTGACATGGTCTGCTTCAAGCGTGCATGCGCGAGCCGGCCGGCCCTTCATTTGCATGGGGTCACGGCTCATTTCAATGTAACACGCCCACGTCCTTCCCAATTTGTATTACTCCGCCTTGCGCCTCTGAAATAACGTTGCGCAGGCGCTATTTTCTGCGTAAAAGCGATGAGAATAGGGTGATTGCGCGGCTACATTGCGCAAGTCTAACGTAAAGGCGGTGCGCTTCGCCGGTACAATAATGCGCAGATGTACCTGAATCTGGCCCACCGTTTTTTTCAATGTTTTTTTTTTTTTTTTTTTCATTTTTTTTTTTATCTATATACATTACATAACAATACACAGCAATACACACATAACAATACATTACAGCTGTGAGCAATTTTAAATGACATTTTTTCCTTTAGAAATGCCATTTTGCTGCGGGACTGTAAAACATATATGAAAGATGTCCTAATTTACAGGTAAACTAAGGAGAACCCCCAGACACAATACTTAAAGGAATATTTTGTTTTTATTGTTTCACTTTAAGCATTATTAACCACTTGCTGCCCACCCTATTGCAAAAAGACATCGGCAAAGTGGTCTCAATATCCTGACTGGACGTCCGGGGGCACGCATCGCGGCGATCGTTGTTGCAGGGTGTCAGTCTGATACCCCGCAACACCGATCTAGGTAAAGAGTCTCTGACAGAGACTCTTTACCACGTGATCAGCCGTGCCCAATCACGGCTGATCACAATGTAAACAAGAAGAGTCGGTTATCGGCTTTTCCTCACTCGCATCTGACAGGGGGGGTTTGTGCTGATCGATTATCAGCACAGCCCCCCCCCCCCCGAGGATGCCCACACTAGACCACCAGGGATGCCACTAGACCACCAGGGATGCCACCAGACCACCAGGGATGCTCACCACCAGGTATGCCACCCTAGACAACCAGGGATGCCAATCAGTGCCCACAATGGATGCCAATCAGTGCCCACAATGGGCATCACTGATTGGCAGGCATTGTTGTTTGGCACTGATTGGCATCCATAAGTACAATATAATACAGTACATCCATGCCACCTATCAGTGCCCATCCATGCCCATCTGTGCCACCTATCAGTGCCCATCCATGCTTCCTATCTGTGCCCATCCATGCCACCTATCTGTGCCACTCCGTGTCGCCTATCTGTGCCCATCCATGCCGCCTATCTGTGCCCATCCGTGCCACCTATCTGTGCCCATCCGTGCCGCCCATCAGTGCTGCATATTAGTGCCCATCAATTCCACCTCATCAGTGCCACCTCATCGGTGCCCATCAGTGCCACCTTATCAGTGCAGCCCCATCAGTGCCCATCAATGAAGGAGAAAACTTACTTATTTACAACGTTTTGTAACGGAAACAAAAAAAAAGCATTTGTTTTTCAAAATTGTATGTCTTTTTAATTTTTTTTTGCAGAAAATAAAAATTCCAGAGGTGATCAAATAACACCAAAAGAAAGCTCTATTTGTGGGAACAAAATGATACAAATTTAGTTTGGGTACAGTGTAGCACGACCGCGCAATTGTCGTTCAAAGTGCAACAGCGCTGAAAGCTGAAAATTGATCTGGGCAGGAAGGTGTATAAGTGTCCTGTATGGAAGTGGTTGTTTTTTAAAAATGTTTTTTTCATTGATACATGTCCCCTGGGGCAGGACCCAGGTCTCCATACACTTTTTAACAATAACTTACATATAAGCCTTTAAAATTAGCACTTTTGATTTTCATGTTCGTGACCCATAGGGCCAGATTCAGGTAGAGTTAGGCTGGAGTATCAGTGATACTCCAGCCTAACTGTCACTTTAAGCCGGCGTTTCTGTTTTCTCTAACCAGAAAACAAGAAACGCCGGGTTGGAGTTCCGATGCGATCGGCGCAATTGAATTTCGCCATCGCATCGCAAGTTTAATTTAAAAATGGCGCCGGGGGCGTTCCCGCTGATTTACGCTGAAAAAATATGTTAATCAGCGGGAATCGGCAATTCACGATCGTATTCGGGTGCGACGCAGTGACTTTCCGACGTTTCCGTAAGCGATACGCAGCGTAAAGATAAAGCAGCCCCCTAGTGGAGTATCCTATGTTAAGTATAGCCGTCGTCATCGCGTCGAAAAAAAAAAAATCGCGTCGCTTGCGTAAAACGTCCATGAATGGGGATTTGACGTCATTGACGTTCACTGACAGAATTTGGAGCATGCGCACTGGGATGCATTGACAGTCGACGCATGCGCAGTACGTTCGCCACGGGATCGCGCTTAGTTTAAATAATACACGCCCCGTACCCGCCCAATTTGAATTCCGCCGGCTCATTTGCGATACGCTGCCGCAACTTTAGGAGCAAGTGCTTTATGAATAACAGCACTTGCTCCTAAAATTTCGCCAGCGTAACGTAAATGAGAAACGTTACTCCAGAGCAAAGATGCTCCAATCTACCTGAATCTGGCCCATAGACTTTAAAGGTGTTTGCATGCTTACACAAATGTTATGCCTGTTCGCATAATGCTTATGTATATCAGGCGAAGTGAGTGCTGGAAAACCTTTTCAGTATCCGTATTGTGCTTAGCCATGGATCTCCAGACTCCCTATTTGCGTTTTAAAGCTGCTGTATTAAGTATCTACAGTATTAAAAATACATAGATCAACACAGAAAAATAAGTTGGAAGGCTGGCCGCAGGCCAGCCTGAATTTGTGGGAGTACTTAAGACTCCCTCCCGGTCAGGGCTGGGTTCGGCGTTGGATTCTGGGTGGGGGGGCGCGGCCGATGCACGTCACTTCCGGCTTCTTGGAGAGGGCGGTCAGCAGCAGCCGCCTCAGGTTTCTTCCACCCACGTTGCAAGGGTCGGCTTCTCCCGTTGATCTTGTCCCACCCGTTGCTCCGGGTGTTACGCCAGGGGGAGTGGGATCATCCGCCCACTGTTTGCGCCAGCTAACGGGAGGTAGCCGCCCGCCCGCCGCTTCTCCCGGTGGTCACGCCGGAGGGGGGGGAGCTAGAGCCGCCCGCTGTGTTGCCTGTCAGCGGGGAGGGAGCCGGCCGCCGCTTCTCCCGGTGTTCACGCCGGGGGAAGGGGGTGAATCCGCTGCTCTTGGGCGCTATCCGACAGGGTGATGGCCGCCCGCTGCTTCTCCCGCCGGGGGGAGGGAGTCCGGCCGAGTGTTGTTTTCCGGTCCATGCCGGTGCTCACACTGGTTGCATGGGGGAGGAGCATCCACGTCCATCTATTCAGCCACTATCCTGGGCATGTGTGGGTCTTGTGGGGGGGCACTCATCCCGGGCCATACTGGCAGCGAGAGGGGGGGTGGTCCACCTCTCCGCTACAGGGGGTCGCACACAGGCTGCATGAGGGGGGGCTGGCCACCCGAATCTCCACGGGTTACACTGGCAGCCCTGGGGGGGGGGGCCGTGGCCTTTCCCCGTGGTCGCTCTAGGGGGGGGGGGTCAGGCTGGCAGTTTACCTTGCGTTAGGCATAGTGTCCTGTTCAGTAGTTTCGGTCTGGATTGTCATAGCGCTCATGCTCCAGGGGTTTCTGTCCCAGTATTTTATCAGTGCATTCATGTCTGCCCCAGGTTTGCTGTCATTGCGTTTGCCTCTGCATTTCAGGCCCAGTGTTTCTGTTTTTGCGTTTCTGCCTTAGCCTTTCAGTCTCAGCATTTCTGTCATGTGTTTCTGCCCCAGGGTTGCTGTCTTTGCATATTCAGTCTCAGCAGGCTGTCACGGCGTTCTACCCCACGTTTCTGTCATTGCATTTCTGCCATAGTCTTTCAGTCTCAGCGTTTCTGGCATAGCGTTTTCTGCCCCAGGTTTTTCTGTCATTGCATTTTCTGTCATAGCGTTTCTGCCCCAGGTTTCTGTCATTGCATTTTCTGTCATAGCGTTTCTGCCCCAGGTTTCTGTCATTGCATTTTCTGTCATAGCGTTTCTGCCCCAGGTTTCTGTCATTGCATTTTCTGTCATAGCGTTTCTGCCCCAGGTTTCTGTCATTGCATTTTCTGTCATAGCGTTTCTGCCCCAGGTTTCTGTCTTTGCTTTTTCAGCCTCGGCATTCCGTCATAGCGTTCCTGCCCCAGATTTTCTGTCGTGGCATGTGCAGTCTGCCTCAGCGGTTCAGTCTCAGCGTTTGTCATGGCGTTTCTGTCTGCCAGGAATTCTGTCGTTGCACATCTGCGGTTATCTCATAGCGTTCCGCTCCTCTTTTCTATCATTTCTTTTCTGCCTCAGTATTTTAGTCTCAGCAGTTCTGCCCCCAGGTTTTCTGTCATAGCGTTTCTGCCCCCAGGTTTTCTGTCATAGCGTTTCTGCCCCCAGGTTTTCTGTCATAGCGTTTCTGCCCCCAGGTTTTCTGTCATAGCTTTCTGCCCCACGTTTCTTGCTTATTTTCTTGCCTCAGCGTGTCAGGCGCAGCGTTTCTCATACAATTTCTGCCCAGGCTTTCAGTCATTGCATTGGTTATGGCTATGGTATCATGCGTTTCTGCCCCCAGGTTTTCTGTCATAGCGTTGCGGCCCACACGATTTCTGTCACAGCATTTGTCATTGCATATCCGCCTCAGTGTTGCAGGCGCAGCTTTCGCTCATATTATTTCTGCCAGATGTTGCCTCAGCGTTCAGGCTCGGTGTGTCTATCATACCATTCTGCCTCAGGATTCTGTCATAGCGTTTCTGCCTCAGGATTCTGTCATAGCGTTTCTGCCTCAGGTTTCTGTCATAGCGTTTCTGCCCCAGGTTTTCTGTCATAGGGTTTCGGTCATAGGGTTTCTGCCCCAGGGTTTCGGTCATAGGGTTTCTGCCCCAGGTTTTCGGTCATAGGGTTTCTGCCCCAGGTTTTCGGTCATAGGGTTTCTGCCCCAGGTTTTCGGTCATAGCGTTTCTGCCCCTGGTTTCTGTCATGGTGTTTCTACCATAACTTTCTGCCCACGTTTCTGTCTGGGCACCACGGCCCTCGCGTTTTCTGTCTGGGCACCACGGCCCCCACGTTTTTCTGTCTGGGGCACTATGACCCCCACATTTTGCTCAGTGTTGCTCTCATACCTTTTATGCCCCAGGTTTCTTCATACCATTTCTGCCCTAGGTTTCTGTCCTATCATTTTGTGCCTCAGCATTCAGGTTTAGCGGGTCTCCCATACCATTTCTGCCCAGGTTGCCAGAAGTTTTCAGTCTCAGCAGTTCTGCTGCCACCACGATTTCTGTCGCCCCTCAATTTCTGTCATAGCATTTCTGCCCCCACGATTTCTGTCTTAGCTTTGCGGCCCCCGCGATTCCTGTCTGTGGTTGTTTGTCTTGGCGTTGTCGTCTTCGTGGTTACCATGTTTCGTTGTACTTGTCCACGTTGCATCTGGGTTTACTAGCTAGTGCTCACATCTCTGGATCTGTCACGTCTACAGATTCTTACGGGCTGAGGTTTCGTTTTTAATTGATTGTTGACCACAATCTTCTCGCCTGTTTACATACATCATACGTTGCACGTTCATTCATCCCCCATATACGATTACCCACCGCAGTCCGTGGGTACACAAGCCCTGAGTGTTCAGTTAAATCGCCTGTCTCTGCGCGACAGGTTGCTCAGGCTCACGTGCCAGTCACACTGGGTGGGGGTGTCATCGGGTTCATTCATGCGCAACAGTCTTGATGTTCTGCTCATATGTTCATACATAGGTAGGCACAGAGGGCGTTGTTGTTTCATGTCTGTTTTCTGTCTTGTCTAGGTTGTGTCAGCGCACCCCCAGTTCCTGCTCTTCTTCCATTTCTGCCGGCCATGTCATCATCCCCTTTGGGTCCGGTCTATCAGACCTTCTGGTTTATGACTATGTCATGGGTGGTCCTTGTCAGAGGTGGTGGTGGAATCTCCCATCCCTGATTCTCTGATGTCCCTACTGTGGGTGCTTTCAGACCTGTGTACGGGGCTCATCACTGCATCATCATAGTGTGGTGGCTTCAACTGACAGTCATGCTTTCGGTACCAATCAAGTTCTGGAGGCAGCTTTTCCAGGGGTGATTGGTCTGGTTTCTCTACCTGCATGCGGTGGGGGGGCTGGGCCTCTTAGGTACCTAGTGGCAAGTTCCAATTGTATTCGTGCCATGGGCTGCACTCTCCTGCAACACTTGTTTGTTAGGTAATTGTCCGTGGTCTGGCGTTCGGCACTTGTGCAGTTGGGGGGGGGGTTTGCGTTGGCTTCCATACCGATAGCAGCTATCCTTTCGCTCAATGCCATCGGTCCTGCTGGTGTCAAGGTAAGTCATTTTTTGTGCATTATCATCGGGTCGTGCTTCTGCCTGTAACCTGCTGACCAAGTCTATCAGGTGGGAACTGTGTGTCGGTATGGTTCCATGTTTAGGTTGTTGTTGCCTTAACGCATGACCCTTGTCGTTCTGCTCCGTCATCATCCATTAGGTATCCAGCACTTTAGGCTCCTGCCAGTTGTCAGATTTTTGCAACTCACCCGCTCACTTTCCTATCAAGTATGGGTAGGCCAGGGGTTGGGGGGGGTTTCCTCACGGAGCTACGTCTCTGGTTTACGGTTGTAGCTTTAGTTTGTTAGGCATTATTGCAGGGGCTTCTCGGGCCAGCTCTGGTTCAGTTGCCCCCAAGTATCCTCTCATCATAAGCGCTTCAGGCTCTCATCTGGGTTGTCGCAGGAAGCAGGCTCGAACCAATCTTTCTCAGGGCATTGGTCGAGTTCGGGGCTGGTTCACGCATTCGGCAGGGGCTTCCTTCTATCACAGGTCATGAGTCAGTAGCTTCTCCGGTCATAACGGCTACTTATCGGGTATAAATACGGTTGCCATCCGGGCGCGTGCTGCTTTAATTCTTGGTCGCTCATCTACCCCTCTTCACCTAAATATGTGTCTTTTGCCCTCTTTCAGGCGTACCTACCAGCCGGCCAAAGGCACACTCCAGGCCTTGGTTATTAGGGTTATCGCATTCCTTACTCAAATGCAATATTGGACTGGAAGGTGTCCCTGCTAGTTAATCAACAAGGCTGGTTTGGTTTCTTGGTGTAGCACTATCAGTCATAGAGATCAAGAGTAAAGCAGTACAATGCAGCTTGTGGTGATGTAGCAATGTGCCTTGAGTCTAGGAGGAAAAATAGATCCGCAGTGAGCCTTTTAATCATTCAACACCATGGGGGTCATTTACCAAGCCTGTGCGCCATGACTCATGGTGCACAAGCAGGAGTAAAAGTGTTTTTGACATTTACAAAAGAGATACGCTGCCAGTGCAGTGTATTTCATCATTTACTAAAATGCCTAATGCGCCCAGGAGAGGGCGCATGCTACGCCAGTATAGACCTGGCGCACGGCATTTAGTAATGTAAATATCGGGGATTCGGGCGGGAGGGGGGTGATGCAGGGGAAGTGTAGTGACATGTGTTTGAATGTGTGTGGCGGGCCGAATTGAAAGTGAAAGTGACTTTTGAGAACCGATCCCCGTGGGCATGCGCAGAGGGAAACTTCGGGGCTTCCCGTGCGCCTCGTCAGTACGCCGAGAAATTCTTAGTAAACTCCATGCGGCGTAGCTGAAAGTCCTGTGCGTGACACGGCGCACAGGAATCTCCGAAACGGTTTTCAGCCTGCGCTGACCATGAAGGGGAACTCCGCGCCAAATTTCAAACTGGAAACCGGCGTGGGGCCCCCTCCAGGGGTACAGTAGGCTCTTCGGCTTGGTCTGTGATGTGAGGGGTTAAACCCACGCCAAAAACAGCGTGGGGTTCCCCCCCAGATCCAGACCAAGCCCTCATCCCAGGCACGCTGTCTGGCCGGACAGGAATGGGGGTGGGGACGAGCGTCCCCCCCTCCTGAGCCGTACCAGACCGCATGCCCTCGACATGGGGGAGTGTGTGCTTTGAGGGAGGGGGGCACAGCTCCCCTACCCCAAAGCACTCTTGTCCACATGTCGACAGGGACAAGAGCCTCTTCACGACAACCCTGGCCGTTGGTTGTCGGGGTATGCGGGCGGGAGCCAATCGGAATCTGGGAGCCCCCTTTAATAAGGCGGCCCCCCACCCTATGTGAATGAGTATGGGGTACCATACCCATTCACCTGGGGGAAAAGTGTAAAAATAAAACACCACACAGAATAAAATAATTTATTAGTCAGCTCCGGGGGGCTTCCGCCAACCCACCCCGGTCTTCGCCGCCACCTTCCGCTGCGGCCCCCTTCACCACAAAGCTTCCTGCTTATGGGGGAGGGCCGCGGGCTTCGTAGTTTTCTGCCGGGGGGGGGCTCTCGATGGCCTCTTCAGCCTGGCTCCTCTGCTGGGGCCAGGGCTTCTCTCCGCTGTCTTCCGCCGCGGGGCGACACCCGTGGGCTTCTCCGGTGCCCTCCGCTTCTGCCTGGCTCCTCCGCTGGGGCCAGGGTTTCTTCTTCCATTCGATGTTGACACGATGAGGTCCGGCGCTGAAATGCCGACAGAGCGGTGGGCACCGACTTATATTGACATAGGGCGTGGGCGTGGTGATGCCACCATGTGACCTTAACCCATGTGACATCACATTCCCATCATGCCCCGTGATGTCACATGGGTTGAGGTCACATGGTGGCATCACCACGCCCACGCCATATGCCAATATAAGTCGGTGCGCACCGCTCTGTCGGCATTTCAGCGCCGGACCTCGTCGTGTCAACATCGAATGGAAGAAGACAGCGGAGAGAAGCCCTGGCCCCAGCGGAGGAGCCAGGCAGAAAGCACCGGAGAAGCCCGTGGGTGGCGCCCCGCGACGGTAGACAGCGGAGAGAAGCCCGGGGGGGCTGGAGCACTCCCTGGCAGAAGACAGCCAGAAGCCCAGGGGGGCGACACTCCCGGTCTTTTCCGCCGGGCCCCCCCGGATGTAAATGAGCTCTATGGGGTGGGGGCGACAGCAGAAAAGACTGGGGGTGTCGCCCCCCCCCCCGGCGGAAGACAGCCAGAAGCCCGGGGGGCTGGAGCACCCCCGGCAGAAGACAGCCAGAAGCCCAGGGTGGCAACACCCCTGGTCTTTTCCGCCGGGCCCCTCCGGATGTAAAAGAGCTCTATGGGGTGGGGGCGACGGCGGAAAAGACCGGGGGTGTCGCCCCCCCGGCGGAAGACAGCTGGAAGCCCGGGGGGCAAGCGCACCCCCGGCAGAAAACGGCGAAGCCCGGGGCCCAATGGGGTGGTGGTGGACCCCCAGCTGACTAATAAATTATTTTATTCTGTGTGGTGTCTTATTTTTACACTTTTCCACCAGGTGAATGGGTAGGGGTACGATCTACCCCATACTCATTCACCTAGAGTGGGGGGCCGGTATCTGGGGGCCCCCTTATTAAAGGGGGCTCTCAGATTCTGATAAGCCCCCCGCCCGCATACCCCGACAACCAACGGCCAGGGTTGTCGGGAAGAGGCTCTTGTCCCTATCGAGGACATGCGGTCTGGTACGGCACAGGAGGGGGGGGCGCTCGCTCGTCCCCATTCCTGTCCAGCCAGACTGCGTGCCTGGGATAAGGGTTTAGTCTGGATCTGGGGGGGAGCCTCACGCCGTTTCTTTGGTGTGGGTTTAACCCCTTACGTTCCAGACCAAATCTAAGGGCCTGTTATGCACCTGGAGGGGGACCCCACGCCGTTTTAAAAAAAAAAATGGTGTGGAGTTCCCCTTTATCCCGTGTGGTGCATTTTTTTTCCTTTGTACCCCATACTCATTCACATAGGGTGGGGGGGGCCAAAATCTGGGGGCCCCCTTATTAGAGGGGGCTCTCAGATTCTGATAAGCCCCCCGCCCGCATACCCCGACAACCAACGGCCAGGGTTGTCGGGAAGATGCTCTTGTCCCTATCGACATGGGGACAAGAGTGCTTTGGGGTGGGGGGCAGTGCCCCCCTCCCCCAAAGCACACACTCCCCCATGTCGAGGGCATGCGGTCTGGTACGGCTCAGGAGGGGGGCACTCGCTCGTCCCCACCCCCATTCCTGTCCGGCCAGACTACGTGCCTGGGATAAGGGTTTGGTCTGGATCTGCGGGGGGGAACCCCACTCTGTTTTTTTGGCGTAGGTTTAACCCCTTACGTTCCAGACCAAATCTAAGAGCCTGTTGTGCACCTGGAGGGGGACCCCACGCCGTTTTTTTTTTGTTTAAATTTGGTCTGGAGTTCCCCTTTATCCCGGTCCTGTCAGGGGGGGGGGGGAATGCCTGCTCGTCTGTTCATACAATGTATGAACAGCGATCTGTCATTTCCCCTAGTCAGTCCCACCCGCTTTACAGTTAGAACACACTCAGGTAACATAATTAACCCCTTCCTCGTCCCTAGTGTTAACCCCTTCCCTGCCAGTGACATTTTTATAGTAAGCAATGCATTTGTATACCATTGTTCGCTAGAAAAATGCCAAAGGTCCCAAAAATGTGTCCGCCATAATGTCGCAGTAGCCATAAAAATCACTGGGCCAGATCCACGTTGACATTGAAATGAGCCGTGACCCCATGCAAATGAAGGGCCGGCCGGCTCGCGCATGCGCGCATGAAGCAGACCATGGTCAGCACCTCTGTGCGCATGCTCACAACTCGGGAACGGCGCAATCAGTGAAATTGGAAGTGGACCCGGGCAACTTTGTGAGCTACGCAGACAGCATAAATAGACAGACACAAACGCACTTCCTTTGCAAAAGTACATCCCTTTGTATCCCTCCCTATACAGCAAGGTGCTTTTGTTCTGTTGTTTGTTGCGTTGTGACTTGTCTTTGTTATATTTGTTGACTGTTTGATCTAGTGTTTTGTAGAATATATTTGAAAGTGTTTTTTGGTGACTGCTTGTGAGACTTTTTGGTTGATAGATTTTGGTTTGTTTGTTTTGTTGCTTGATTTTTCCTGCTTGGTTTTGTGAGTGATTTTTGTTGATTGTTTGAGAGAGAGTTGTTGTATGAGTATGACTGAGAGGAAGAGGAAGTTGAATTTTACTTTGGGGGAGAAACAAATTCTTGCCCGGGCTATTACCCAATATGGGCGTTTCCTCCACGGCCCAGAGAGTGCCAACACCACCCCGGCCAGGAGGCGGGAGATTTTGCTGCACATTACTGACCAGGTGAATTCAGTGGGGGGGGGGGAGACCCGGACACGCGAGGGGATCGAAAAGAAAATCAATGACCTCCGGCGTTTGGTCCGAAAGAAGCTGGCCAATATGGCAGCCCATGCCAGGGGCACAGGAGGGGGCCCACCATGCCCTGTTAGGCTGACAGCGGAGGAGCGTGCGGTGGCCCAGACCTTTCATAGACAACAGGTGGAGGGCCTGCCTGGCTATGACTCCAGTCATGAAGCTGTGATGCCAGGTAAGGTTTTTTTGCCCTATCAGGTGTGTAGCATGTGTGGGGAAGGGGGGGAAGGAATATGTGGCAAGTGTGTGGATCCTCCAACCTGTGAATGTTTTGTGTCATCCACAGATGTGCAGGAGGGTGCTGGGCCATCTGGGCTGACCGCACCATCCCCAGGACAGCAGCCTGATGAGGACCCCCTCGACAAGGCCGGAGTCCTCGGAGGAGGTTGAAGAGGAGGAGGTTGAAGAGGAGGAGGTTGAGGGGGAGGAGGATGTCATGTCAGCCAGTGGATTGTTGTTTTTGGAGGAGTCTTCCTCTCTGGCTGGCAGCAGCCAGCCCTACATAAGGGCTAGCCCCTCCCACTCCTCCCCCAACAGGGCTCCCCTTCTCCCCGGCCACAAGCCTCAGCTGGAGGCAGGAAATCGTCCCAGAAGACCAGGGGGGTGGCCGAGGTTCTGCCCGCCAATCTGAGAAGGGACCAGGCCCTTCAGACCCACCATCTGGGACAAGTCAGCCAGACTTTGGTGCGGATGGAGGAGAGCCTGTCCTCCATAAAGGATACGCTTGGGGACCTGGACTGCCACTCCCGAGCCAACACGGCAACACTAAGTGCTGGCTTGAACAGAATTGCCGTGGCCTTGGAGGGCAGGCCGCCAGGTGGGCAGAGAGCAGGGGCTGCTCCTCCTTTCCCGGATTTCCCCCCCTCCCCATGAGTCTCCCCTAAGGAGCCGGGGCCGTGGGCGCCCCAGACGTGGCTCACGCCAGCGGCATTAATTTGTTTTCCCCCCCTTTTTTTTTTCTTTTTTTTGCTGGAATTTTTTTTTTTTTTGCTGGAATTTTTTTTTTTTTTGCTGGACAATTTTTTTTTTTTTTTGGTGTTGTGAATGTTTTTGGAATGTGGGGGTGATATTCCTGCCGGAAAAGGGGTGTCACCCTCAGTTTTGGTGAAGAAGGGTTCCCCAGGACCAGGGAGAAGTGATCCCCAGGTCCGTGTGAATGGTGTATGAATGTACAGTGACATAATTGGAGCCGTGGCGTGGCGTTGCTGCTCACAAGTCCAGCATGGTGGGCTTGTGTTAATTCAATTAGATGAGGATGTGATTTGTCTGTGCTAGGGACCACAGTGGTGTGCATGCATGTATTCTCATTGTGCCATGATTAATGTGTGTGTTTAACGTGCAAAGATGCCTAATATGAGCTGTCTCCTGGCTGCTCTTCCCTCAGAAGACGGGGTAACCTCGGTTAGGGGGGGATTGTCTGGTTCAGGGGTCAGGTCATCACGTAGGTCAATCTGCAGGCCCTTTCTCACTGCGAAGTTGTGCAGCAGGCAACATGCACCGATGATCTGGCACACAAAGTTTGGGGAATACAACAGGGTACCCCCAGACTTATCAAGGCATCGGAAACGTGACTTCAGGAGGCCAAAGGTGCGCTCCACCACTGCACGTGTTTGGGGCGTGGGCTTCATTGTATCTTTCCTCTCCTGGTGTTTGGGGGTTCCGGATAGGAGTCATGAGATGGGGTCCCAGTGCATATGCAGAGTCACCTGTAAGGGAAAAGACAGGAGGATGTTAGTCATGCATGTGCCCCTTGTGATGTGTGCATCGTGGGGGGGGACAGTCATGCCTGCCACCCATGTCACTCACCAACCAGCCAGGTGTCCCCATACACGTTCTGTTCGAATTCCATTCGGATGGGGCTCTGATGTAGCTGTCATGGCTGGATCCGGGGTGTTTGGCACAGACGTGCCATATGAGGCCTTGGGCATCGACTATCACCTGTACGTTGATGGAATGCCAATGCTTCCGATTGCGGTATATGTGCTCTGTCTCATGGGGGGCTGGAGTGCCACATGTGTGCAATCAATGGCCCCCACGGTGCGTGGGAATCTGCCAATTCTGTAGAAATCTGTCATTGCCTTCAGCCAAAGGTCCTCAGTGGTGGGTTTGATAATTTGGTTGGCCATGCGTCTGAGGATTGCAGGGACAACCTGGTGCACACATCTGCTCATGGAGGATTGTGACATCCCAGCCACCACTCCACTTGTTCTTTAAAAAGAGCCACTGGCAAGGAAATGTAGTGTTGCCATGACCTTGACCAGTGGCTGAACTGCATGTGAGCGGTGTGTTGGGCTGGTGATGTCCTCCTGCAAGGTTGTGGTTAATTCCAGGATGGCATGAGGGGTGAATCTGAAGATGCGATACACCTCAGAATCACTCATGCCAAAGAGGTCTATGCGGGTGCGGTATATCCTCCCCCGTGCCCTCCTCCGTGCCCTCCTCCTTCTTTGCTCCTCTAAAGTCAGTAGTAGGGATGAGCTTCGTGTTCGATGCGAACACATGTTCGCATCGAACATTGGCCGTTCGATCGTTCGAGCCAAATTCGAATGACCCATAATTCACTGCGGCGTTGCACGCTGATGATTGGCCAAGCATGCACCATGACCCCGCATGCTTGGCCAATCACAGCGCCCAAAAAACGAAGAGACCTAATTGGCCAAAGCCTGGGTGCTTTGGCTAATTAGGGCTCAGGGCTTTAGCACACGCCCCACACTATAAAAGGCCGCCTCCCGGGCGGCCTCGTGTAGTGTGTTCCGGCTTGCTTAGAGAAGTGAGACAGACAGACAGAGAGAGAGAGAGATAGATAGATAGAGACACAGTGGCCCATATTCACAGAGCAATTACGCCTGTCTAACTGGTGTTAGACAGGAGTAATTTCAAATTTTGCGCGCCGTATCACTAGTTTGAATCCTCAAACCATGATACGGCGGCTTCGGGCTTCGACCTGAGAGGCTTACGTCTTCGTAAGCCTTCGGATCTACGCTGCGATATTTTTGCGGCCGCTGGGAGGAGTCCGCGTCGTTTTCAGCGTCGGGATATGCAAATGACTTTTTATACGGTGATCCACGAAGATACGAGTGGTCTTCGCAATCGCTTACGTCATTTTTTATTTTTTTTTCAAATATTGTTTTTCAACAAGGTATACAGAAAATTACATAACAACATAACAACCGTGTCCTCACCAGACCCCGTCATATACACGTACGCTCTGCATAGAGATTCACATTCCCACTATCTGAAGCAGCAGTTAGACTGTCGCCCTAGACCTGTGTAGTGCCTGGGCACCGCCAACAGGTCAACCCTAGACAGTTCCGCTCCAGCAACCCAGCCCCTGCTATATCAGCTGGCGGAATCCATCTCTGGACTAGGTGAGGTCATTTTTTTGCTACGTACTGTTAGACCAGCTATTTGCTGGTCTAACGGTGCGTAGCCCATGTTAAGTATGGCCGTCGTTCCCGCGTCAAATTTAATTTTTTTTATTTTTTTTTTACCTAACTCGTTCGGGAATAGGAATGTCCGTAAACGACGCTACTCAAACAACGAATGATGTAACGACGTGATTTCGCGCAATGCACGGCGGGAAATTTCTGAACGGAGCATGCGCAGTTCGATCGCCGCGGGAACGCGCCTATTTTAAATGCTTCACGCCCCCTACTCGCGTAGATGGCTTGCGCCGGGAGAAATACACTACGCCGCCGTAGTTTACTGGACAAAATCTACCGGGATTCCACGTAGAGCCAGGTAAAATATGCTGTTACATACCACCTTAGCGCATTTGGTGTCACCGCACATGTGCTGTTACATATCACCTGAGCACATTTGGGGTCACCGCACGTGTGCTGTTACATACCACCTTAGCGCATTTGGTGTCACCGCACGTGTGCTGTTACATACCACCTTAGCGCATTTGGTGTCACCGCACGTGTGCTGTTACATATCACCTGAGCGCATTTGGGGTCACTGCACGTGTGCTGTTACATACCACCTGAGCGCATTTGGGGTCACTGCACGTGTGCTGTTACATACCACCTTAGTGCATTTGGTGTCACCGCACGTGTGCTGTTACATACCACCTTAGCGCATTTGGTGTCACCGCACGTGTGCTGTTACATACCACCTTAGCGCATTTGGTGTCACCGCACGTGTGCTGTTACATACCACCTTAGCGCATTTGGTGTCACCGCACGTGTGCTGTTACATACCACCTTAGCGCATTTGGTGTCACCGCACGTGTGCTGTTACATACCACCTGAGCGCATTTGGTGTCACCGCACGTGTGCTGTTACATACCACCTGAGCGCATTTGGGGTCACCGCACGTGTGCTGTTACATACCACCTTAGCGCATTTGGTGTCACCGCACGTGTGCTGTTACATACCACCTTAGCGCATTTGGTGTCACCGCACGTGTGCTGTTACATATCACCTGAGCGCATTTGGGGTCACCGCACGTGTGCTGTTACATACCACCTTAGTGCATTTGGTGTCACCGCACGTGTGCTGTTACATACCACCTTAGCGCATTTGGTGTCACCGCACGTGTGCTGTTACATACCACCTTAGCGCATTTGGTGTCACCGCACGTGTGCTGTTACATATCACCTGAGCGCATTTGGTGTCACCACACGTGTGCTGTTACATACCACCTTAGCGCATTTGGTGTCACCGCACGTGTGCTGATACATATCACCTGAGCGCATTTGGTGTCACCGCACGTGTGTTGTTACATACCACCTTAGCGCATTTGGTGTCACCGCACGTGTGCTGTTACATACCACCTTAGCGCATTTGGTGTCACCGCATGTGTGCTGTTATATGCCACCTGAGCGCATTTGGTGTCACCGCACCTGTGCTGTTATATACCACCTGAGCACAGTTAGTGTCACTGTACGTGTGCTGTTACATACCACCTGAGCGCAGTTAGTGTCACCGCACCTGTGCTGTTATATACCACCTGAGCGCAGTTAGTGTAACTGTACGTGTGCTTTTATATACCACCTGAGCGCAGCTAGTGTCACTGTACGTGTGCTGTTACATACCACCTGAGCGCAGTTAGTGTCACCGCACCTGTGCTGTTATATACCACCTGAGCGCAGTTAGTGTCACTGTACGTGTGCTGTTACATACCACCTGAGCGCAGTTAGTGTCACCGCACCTGTGCTGTTATATACCACCTGAGCGCAGTTAGTGTCACTGGACGTGTGCTGTTATATACCACCTGAGCGCAGTTAGTGTCACTGTACCTGTGCTGTTATATACCACCAGAGCGCATTTAGTGTCACCGCACCTGTGCTGTTATATACCACCTGAGCGCAGTTAGGGTCACTGGACGTGTGCTGTTATATACCACCTGAGCGCAGTTAGTGTCACTGTACGTGTGCTGTTATATACCACCTTAGCGCAGTTAGTGTCGCTGTACGTGTGCTGTTATATACCACCTGAGCGCAGTTAGTGTCACTGTACGTGTGCTGTTACATACCACCTGAGCGCAGTTAGTGTCACCGCACCTGTGCTGTTATATACCACCTGAGCGCAGTTAGTGTCACCGCACCTGTGCTGTTATATACCACCTGAGCGCAGTTAGTGTCACTGGACGTGTGCTGTTATATACCACCTGAGCGCAGTTAGTGTCACTGTACGTGTGCTGTTATATACCACCTTAGCGCAGTTAGTGTCGCTGTACGTGTGCTGTTATATACCACCTGAGCGCAGTTAGTGTCACTGTACGTGTGCTGTTACATACCACCTGAGCGCAGTTAGTGTCACCGCACCTGTGCTGTTATATACCACCTGAGCGCAGTTAGTGTCACCGCACCTGTGCTGTTATATACCACCTGAGCGCAGTTAGTGTCACTGGACGTGTGCTGTTATATACCACCTGAGCGCAGTTAGTTTCACTGTACGTGTGCTGTTATATACCACCTGAGCGCAGTTAGTGTCACTGTATGTGTGCTGTTACATACCACCTGAGCGCAGTTAGTGTCACCGCACCTGTGCTGTAATATACCACCTGAGCACAGTTAGTGTCACTGGATGTGTGCTGTTATATACCACCTGAGCGCAGTTAGTGTCACTGGACGTGTGCTGTTATATACCACCTGAGCGCATTTAGTGTCACTGCACCTGTGCTGTTATATACCACCTGAGCGCAGTTAGTTTCACTGTACGTGTGCTGTTATATACCACCTGAGCGCAGTTAGTGTCACTGTATGTGTGCTGTTACATACCACCTGAGCGCAGTTAGTGTCACCGCACCTGTGCTGTAATATACCACCTGAGCACAGTTAGTGTCACTGGATGTGTGCTGTTATATACCACCTGAGCGCAGTTAGTGTCACTGGACGTGTGCTGTTATATACCACCTGAGCGCAGTTAGTGTCACTGTGCGTGTGCTGTTATATACCACCTGAGCGCAGTTAGTGTCACTGGACGTGTGCTGTTATATACCACCTGAGCGCAGTTAGTGTCATTGTACGTGTGCTGTTATATACCACCTGAGCGCATTTGGTCTCACCGCACCTGTGCTGTTATATACCACCTGAGCGCAGTTAGTGTCACCGCACCTGTGCTGTTATATACCACCTGAGCGCAGTTAGTGTCACTGTACGTGTGCTGTTATATACCACCTGAACGCATAAATATGTCTGGAAGGACAACAAAGAGAGGCAGAGAGTCACGAGGGCAAGCAGGCTCTGCATGTAGAGGTAACGCTGGTAGTGTATGTGGTGCATCTTCTTCAGCACGTGGCCTTGGCCGTGGCCGCTCGTCCTTCTTTTCGGGAGCTGGCCGTGTTGAGCCTCACCATGCAGAGAAATTAGTAGAGTGGATGACCAAGCCGTCCTCATCCTCCTCATCCTCTCTCACACAGACTGATCAAAGTTTATCTGGCAAAGCAGCTGCCAAGGCGTCCTCTTCCCTCTGCACAATGGCTTCACACAATACTTCCCTAGTACCACCATGTCCTCCTGAGGAGTCCCCCGAACTGTTTCAACACAGTGTTGGGTACATGCTGCAGGAAGATGCGCAGCGTTTTGAAGACTCCGATGACGGAACACTGATAGAGGAAGGCAATGATATGAGCCCAGGGAGAGGGGGTGTCCGAGAGGGACAGCAATTTGTCAGTGATGATGTTCCCCCAGCTGGAGCATACTGCCAGGTTGTTGACAGTGATGAGGAGGGAGGGGATGATGAAGTCACTGACTACCTGGGTGCCTGATAGGAGAGAGGAGGAGGAGGAGGAGGATGAGGCACAGGCACATCTCCAAAGAGGCAGGATGCCCTCCAGGGGTCAGCTTAAGGTCACACCCACTGCATTACAGCGCATATCTACGGCGCTTGTGTGTCTGACCGGTACAGAAAAAGTTCTTTGGTGTGGGCCTTTTTTTAAACATGTCCACAAGATCGTACCTTTGCTATTTGCAACTTATGTTGCAAGCGTATCTCGCGTGGCCAAAACATCAACCGCCTGGGTACCACATGCTTGTCCAGACATTTGTCGACCTGCCATGCAGCTCGTTGGCAAGCACACCAAAAAGACCGACACCAAAGACAAAAGCGTACCCCCCCTTGCCCTTCTGGGACCTCCAACCCCAGTAGACCCCCAGTCCTCTCTGAAGCCTGCAGTGAAGGTGTAGAAATAGGTGTGTCACAAGCTAGTAGTAGCGGTCAATCTACTGATAGTACCAGGCAAATTTCCCTGCCCCAGCTGCTGCAGCGCCGAAAGAAGTACAATCCCAGCCATCCACATGCCCAGCAGTTGAATGCTAGCTTAGCGAAATTGCTAGCACTTCAACTGCTACCTTTTCAGTTGGTAGATTCTGCCCCCTTCCAAAACGCCACTTTTTCTCACGGAAGGCTATTCCGGCTCTCTACCGGCATGTGGAAGGCAATGTCCATGCCTCGCTGGACAGGGCGGTCAGTGGTAAGGTGCATATTACCGCTGACTCATGGTCCAGCAGGCATGGACAGGGACGTTACCTGTCTTTTACGGCGCATTGGGTGACTCTACTGGCAGCTGGGAAGGACGCAGGGCAGGGTCCAGTAGTTTTGGAGGTTGTTCCGCCACCACGCCTCCAAAACAATACTACTGCTTGTGACACACCTATTTCCTCCACCCCCTCTTCTTCTTCCTCTGTGGCCTCTTCCTGTGGGGATGATTTCTCCGAACCAGCCGTGCTCCGTAAGCGTACGAGGGGATACGCAGGAATGCAGGCCAAGAGATGCCATGCGGTGCTAGAGCTGGTGTGCTTGGGAGACAGGAGCCACACTGGGGAAGAGGTTTTGTCAGCTCTGCAGGGTCAGGCTGAGAGGTGGTTGACACCACGCCAGCTGAAGCCTGGAATGGTGGTCAGCGATAATGGCACCAACCTCCTCTCTGCCCTGCGACAGGGAAAACTCACCCACGTGCCCTGTTTTGCGCATGTCCTCAATTTGGTGGTGCAGCGGTTCTTGGGCAGGTACCCGGGCTTGCAGGATGTCCTGAAGCAGGCCAGGAAAGGTCATATAATGCCACTGCTAGGCTGACTGACCTCCAAAGGGAATACAACCTGCACAAGAACCACCAATATGGCAGCAGAACTGGGTCAGGGGAGCTAGGTTTTTTTTCCCCACGCCAGTGGGCCTTGATCAGGGATGCATGCACTGTCCTGTCACCATTTGAGGAGGCCACGAGGATGGTGAGCAGTGACAGTGCATGCATCAGTGAGACTGTCCCTCTTATTCACATGTTGGAGCACACGCTACGTGGAATAATGGACAGGGCCCTTGAGGCAGAACAGAGGGAGGAAGAGGAGGACTTCCTTACCTCTCAAGGCCCCCTTTACCCAGACAGTGGTCCTGCTTGTCCACCTAGCACACAGGAAGAGGAGGAGGAGGATGATTGTATCAGGAGCATGGAGGTGGAGCCTAGCACTCAGCAGCAGCAGTCTTCAAGGGATCATTTACAGTCCCAAGGAACACGTAGACTTTTACGTGGCTGGGATGAAGTGCCTGTGGATCCTGTCGTCCTCAGTGATCCAGAGGACTGTGCCCTGAATGCCTCTGCAAACCTACGCTGCATGGCCTCCCTGATCCTGCAAAGCCTGCGTAAGGATCCTTGTGTACGTGCTATTAAGGAGAGGGATCATTACTGGCTGGCGACTCTCCTTGATCCACGTTACAAGAGTAAGGTTGCGGACCTTATGTTGCCATCGCAGAGGGAGCAGAAGATGAAACTTCTGCGGGAGGCCTTGCAGAAGGGTCTGTGCAATGCGTTCCCAGATCCGACTTGGACACCTTCCCCACCGAAAATCCTCTGGCTTACTGGGTCTTGAGGATGGATCACTGGCCAGAGCTTGCCCAGTACGCAATTGAGCTACTGGCTTGCCCTGCATCCAGTGTTCTTTCAGAACGGACATTCAGTGCTCCTGGAGGCTTTGTGACTGATCACAGGGTGCGCCTCTCCACCGGCTCTGTTGATCGACTGACCTTCATCAAAATGAATCAGGCTTGGATCAACACCATATAATACAAAAGACCGCGCTAAGAAACCCCCTCCCCCCAAAAAGACTACAGGCTGCAGCAAGTGTGTGATAAACAGGAAACAATGGGATATAAAAAGCCGCGCCACACAAAGGTTAATAACACCAGTGTCAATGATGGTAAAATTAATATAATGCTAAAGTCCATAAAAGTCCATAGTGATGGAAATAATAATGAATCTCAGAAACGATCCTCTGTGAAGTGTCACCGAACGCACACACGTCAAGAAGGTGCACCCGCCACCACGTGAATGAGCAGCTTACCAGAGGTCAGACATATGCTAGCGTCTGACTATAACCCAGTCAACGGCCTTTATGATCCTTGAGGTTCCCACGATCAACTCGAGTAGACCAGGAGAGGGACACTTCTTAAACTCCGGAAGAAAAGAAGGCGCACATAGCATAATTCCGTTGGCGAAAATTTATTGTAAAAATGTACTTACACAGCACATGTGATAAACGAGCATAAAAAACAGATACAGATATTGCCGGCCGGCATGCAGGAGCCCTTCCTCCTCAGCGTGGTGACGTCACTGCGTCGCCTCCCATACGCGTTTCGTCACAAGAAGGACGTTCTCATTGAGAACGTCCTTCTTGTGACGAAACTAGCATATGTGAGGAGGAAGGGCTGACCTCTGTTTTTTATGTCGTTTAAGTGCTGTGTAAGTACATTTTTACATTCGCCAACGGAATTATGCTATGTGGTTCTTTTCTTCCGGAGTTTAAGAAGTGTCGGGTGATCAACCTCAAGGATCATTTGACTGGGTGTCAGACGCTAGCATATGTCTGACGGTAAGATTCACGTTGGCACACGACACTTCACAGAGGATCGTTTCTGAGATTCATTATTATTTCCATCACTATGGACTTTTATGGACTTTAGCATTATATTAATTGGATCAACACCAGCTTCCAAGAACCTGATGCTGATATTAATGAATAATATCTTTTTGTTGAAATGTCGGATCCCTTTTAGACTGCTGATGCTGAGTGACTGTCCTCTTATGCTGCTGATGGAATATCCTTCTCCTCCTCACTTTTCTTGCTGATAGCTAGTAAGAAATGTTGTGTTTCTGGGCTCCACCACCAGTGCCTAAGGCACAATTTTTCAGCCCCTGTTTAACAGGGGCGCCTAATAACAATTTTTGATGCAATACTTTGCACGTGGCTCCTTGTTGCGCTCCAATTGGAGTTATTGTGAGGGGTTGCAGTGTTGTGTTGTGCCCAAGGCCCAATTTTTCTGTCCCTGTTTAACAGGGACGCCTAATAACAATTTTTGATGCAATACTTTGCACGTGGCTCCTTGTTGCGCTCCAATTGGAGTTATTGTGAGGGGTTGCAGTGTTGTGTTGTGCCCAAGGCCCAATTTTTCTGCCCCTGTTTAACAGGGGCGCCTAATAACAACAATTTTTGATGCAATAATTTGCACGTGGCTCCTTGTTGCGCTCCAATTGGAGTTATTGGGAGGGGTTGCAAGTGTTGTGTTGTGCCCAAGGCCCAATTTTTCTGCCCCTGTTTGACAGGGACGCCTAATAACAATTTTTGATGCAATACTTTGCACGTGGCTCCAATTGGAGTTATTGTGAGGGGTTGCAGTGTTGTGTTGTGCCCAAGGCCCAATTTTTCTGCCCCTGTTTGACAGGGGCGCCTAATAACAATTTTGTGATGCAATACTTTGCACGTGGCTCCTTGTTGAGCTCCAATTGGAGTTATTGTGAGGGGTTGCAGTGTTGTGTTGTGCCCAAGGCACAATTTTTCTGCCCCTGTTTTAACAGGGGCGCCTAATAACAATTTTTGATGCAATACTTTGCACGTGGCTCCTTGTTGCACTCCAATTGGAGTTATTGTGAGGGGTTGCAGTGTTGTGTTGTGCCCAATGCCCAATTTTTCAGCCCCTGTTTAACAGGGGCGCCTAATAACAATTTTTGATGCAATAATTTGCACGGGGCTCCTTGTTGCGCTCCAATTGGAGTTATTGGGAGGGGTTGCAAGTGTTGTGTTGTGCCCAAGGCACAATTTTTCAGCCCCTGTTAAACAGGGGCGCCTAATAACAATTTTTGATGCAATAATTTGCACGTGGCTCCTTGTTGCGCTCCAATTGGAGTTATTGGGAGGAGTTGCAAGTGTTGTGTTGTGCCCAAGGCACAATTTTTCAGCCCCTGTTTAACAGGGGCGCCTAATAACAATTTTTGATGCAATAATTTGCACGTGGCTCCTTGTTGCGCTCCAATTGGAGTTATTGGGTGGGGTTGCAAGTGTTGTGTTGTGCCCAAGGCACAATTTTTCAGCCCCTGTTTAACAGGGGCGCCTAATAACAATTTTTGATACAATACTTTGCACGTGGCTCCTTGTTGCGCTCCAATTACAGTATGTAACCACCGCTAAAATATTCGACATAATGTTGCCACACAGAACTTGCGCAAGTAGCATTAATTACTTTTTTTTATAGTCCTCTCATGTTGTGCAGGGACATTTTTAAACACGTGCCACTACTATAGACACCCAGCAGGTGTGATATTTAAAGGAATTCTTTTTTTCACTTTAAGCATCATTAAAATGGCTGCTTCGCAAAAAACGGCAGTTTTTAAAAAAAAATATTCCATTGATACATGTTCCCTGGGGCAAGACCCGGGTTCTGAACAACGTTTTCCAACATTTAATTGAATTTTGGTCTTTAAAACGACCGTTTTTAAATTCGAACGTTCGGGTCCCATAGACTTCAATGAGGTTCGAAATATTCGTGCAAACCCGCGGTCTGTTCGAACGTTCTGGTGCAAACCGAACTCGGGGGTGTTCGGCTCATCCCTAGTCAGTAGTATAGCTATGAGCAAGGATGTCCCTGGCATGTTGGCATACAGATTGTTGTGCAACAAGTGTGACTGTTTAGCTCCTCACTAACAGTGTTGCTTTCTCTGACATGTAGACGGATTGTCTAATTTTATACCACCTTTCATATGGTCTAATTTTAGACAGGACGTGCAGCTGTTGCGCACAGCGCGTAGCCTGCGCTGCAACAACGTTCTTTTGTGGATCCCCGTAACTCCCTCATTAGCATATTTGAATAGCAAATCAATGGTGTGTCTAGCGCAGTTTTGAGCGGACGGATGCGCCTGTCTATCGAAAATACGCCGGTCAAAAAAAAGTAGATTTCTTGCGTAACTCGTTTTGGGGATGCGACGCATCGAAACGCATGTGCAAATTTAGACTTACGCCGCGCATCTCCTGTAACGCCGGCATAATCGCTCTGTGAATCTGGCCCACTGATCGCCGCCGTTACTAGTATAAAAAATATATATTCATAAAAAACCCATAAAACGAACCCCTATTTTGTAGACGCTCTAACTTTTGCACAAACCAATCAAACGCTTATTGCGATTTTTTGGTACCAAAAATATGTTGAAAAATACGTATCGGCCTAAACTGAGGGCAAAAAAGTTTATTTGCTATAATAAATCTCCACAAAAATATATATAAACAGTAAAAAAAGTTGTCTTTTTATTTACAAAATTGTCGCTATATTTTTGGTTCGACCAAAAATAAGAAAAAACGTGATCAAATACCACCCAAATTTTTATTTTAATTTTGTGGGGAAAAAAAAAGGACGCCAATTTTGTTTGGGAGCCATGTCGCACAACCGCGCAATTGTCAGTTAAAATGACGCAGTGCCGAAACGCAAAAACGGGCCCGGTCAGTGACCAGAAATATGGTCTCGGGCTCAAGTGGTTAAAAATTAACAAAACACTAAAGTTAGCCCAATTTTTGGCCATAATGTGAAAGATGATGTTACACTGAGTAAATAGATACCTCACACTTTAATATTGCACACACTCATGCAATGGCGCCAAACTTCAGTACTTGAAAATACCCATAGGCAACACTTTTTATTTTATTCAGGTTACCAGTTTAGAGTTAAAGAGGAGGTCTAGTGCTAAAAGTATTGCTCTCGCTCTAACGCACGCTATGATAGAGGTATGTGGGGTTTGAACGGTGTTTACATATGTGGGCGGGACTTACACATTTAAGGCCCGCCCACATATGTAAACACCGTTTAAACCACACATGTGAGGTATCATAGCGTGCGTTAGAGCGAAAGCAATACTTTTAGCACTAGATCTCCTCTGTAACTCTAAACTGGTAACCTGAAAAAAAAATTGTGCGTGTTTGCTTCTGACTGCAAGCTACTAGGGGCAGGTGCGTTTTAATTATTATTATTTATGTTTGTTACGTAAAAATTCAATAAGACCTCCAATTGTTTCCAATTGGTTCATTAGCACACATGTTATAAAAAGCGTGGATAGAGCACATGTCAGCTGCCCTGAGAGGGGGCAGACTTGCTGGCTGGCAAGAATGGCGGGGCGAAACAGAGATGTTTTTGAGCAAGGTTGTTTTTTTGGGGGAGGCAATTGTTTTATTTAATGATGTTCACGTTGATGTTTTTGTCTGCTGCATAATTTAGCAAAATGTTTCTCAAGACGTTAATGACTAATGTTTTAATCCTGTGGGTCTATCCTGTTATTTCAAAAGCATAAACCATATTCCACTTACTGTCTGAAATCAACCTAGGTCTATTTTTGTTTTTTATGTTTTTGTATTTTTGTTTGTGTGTTTATTTTAAATTTTTTGTTTTGCTTTCCTTGTTTTGTGGACCAATAAAATTACTTTCAAATTTTGAAGTTTGTTTTGTGATATTTTTTCATGCTACGGATTTTAACAGCTGAAATAGTTTGGGCCTAAACCATCAAGTGTGATTTGTCTCTAAGCGTCTTTCCTGGTGTGTATGCATGAAATGTTTGCTGCCATGTTTAGTCACCAGAGGCCCCTCAGGATGATGTAGTGCCCCCTAGGGGTGTTCTCATATTAATACCACAGGCAGTGATCAGCAAGTATTTTCACTTGGTGTAGTGTCTCATCTGCACAGTGTGCACCTAAAGCTACGTAAATACAATTGCTGGTGTTCTCATATTAATACCACAGGCAGGGATCTGCAAGTATTTTCACTTGGTGTAGTGTCTCATTTGCAGAGTTTGCACCTACAGCTATGTGAATAGAATTGCTGGTGCAGTTAAGATATTTGCCAGCACACCATGGAACGATGAAAATAGCGTCCAAGCGGATTATTTATTGCATGATCACAACACAAAGAGAGTGCAACGTTTCGGAGCCACGCATGGCCACTTCGTCAGGCATGTGACGAATCACATGACATGCTTGATGAAGGTGCCCTGCGTGGCTCTGAAATGTTGCACTGTTGTGATCATGCAATAAATCATCCGCTTGGACCCTATTTTCGTCGTTCCATGGTGTGCTGGCAAATATCTTAACTAACTTTCACCAGTATCCAGCTGGTTGTTGCTACAGCACCCGAATCCAAGTGCTTATCCAGGAAAGTGTGCGATGGGAATATGAAGTACAATTGCTGGTGTTCTCATATTAATACTACAGGCAGTGATCAGCAAGTATTGTCAGTATTTGTACAGCTACATCTCCCTGCAATCCATTAGTATGTCTGGAAGGACAACAAGGAGAGGCATCGAGTCATGAGCGGATAAAAGAGGGCAAGCAGGCTCTGCGTCTAGAGGCAATAATGCTGGTCGTGGACACTGTGCATCCTCATCAGCACATGGCCGTGGGACACACTCATCCTTTTTTTCAGCAGCTGCCCGTGTTGAGCCGCAACATGCCGAACACTTGGTATAGTGGATGACCAAGCCGTCCTCATCCTCCTCATCCTCTCTCCCCCAGGCTCAGGGTACTTTGTCTGGCAAAGCAGCTGCCAATGTGGCCACTTTCCTCTGCTCAATGGCATTAGTCTTTCCTTCCCTAGCCCCACCATGTCCTCCTGAGGAGTCCCCGAACTGTTTGACCACAGTGTTGGGTACATGCTGCAGGTAGGAATGAGTCGAACACCCCCACCCGTTTGGTTCGCACCAGAACCTTCGAACGGACCAAACGTTCGCGCAAACTTTAGAACCCCATTGAAGTCTATGGGACTCGAACGTTCGAATTCAAAAATGCTATTTTTAAAGGCTAATATGCAAGTTATTGTCATAAGATGGGTTTGAGGACCCGGGTCTTGCCCCAGGGAACATGTATCAATGGAAAAAAAAGTTTTAAAAACTGTATTTTTTCTGGGAGTAGTGACTTTAATGATGCTTAAAGTGAACTTTTATTTTTTTTAATTCCTTTAAATGTCGTACTGGCTGGGTGTCTATAGTATGCCTGTGAACTGGCACGTGTTTAGAACTGTCCCTGCACAAAATGACATTACTAAAAGTCATTTAAAACTGCTTGCGACTTTAATGTAATATCTGGTCCCTGCGATATGGATGAAAATTATTGAGAAAAATAGCATGGGTTTTCCCCCGCCCCTCACCTCAGGTCATTACCAGCTCCTTTGGTCCTATATACTTTGAACAGCAGTATACAGGCGGTGCAAACAAGACAGGGACTGTAGGTTTGTTGTTAAGTAGAATCTGTTTGTAATTTTGAACTGGTACTTTTTTAAAGTGTAGCTCCAGCCAAAAAATCTATTTTTAAGCTTTTTGGAAAACATAGAGAAGGGTTATCACCCCTGTAACATTTGTTTTGCTGTCTGTGCACATCTGTTCAGAAGATTGCACCTCACTTTCTGTCCCAATGACAAATGATTTTTTGAAAAAAAATTTTTTTAGTGAAACAAGTATTGGTGATAAAGCATCAGTGGACAGGAGACACCTCTTAGGCCACGTACACACGTTCAGACATGTCCGATCACGAGGAGGGGGCAAGACCGGATGTAGGAGTGTGTGTGAGGAGTGAGGAGTGAGCAGTACGTGTGTCCCTCCGCTCTGATCTCTCTCCCCCTGGAGCTACACTTTAACAGATGGATGGCTTAGGAACATGAATATCCCCCTGACGTCTCCTTCAATACCCTGACGAGCAATAGTTCAGCTACCGGCACAAAAACTTGTATATCCTGCCCCCGTGGAGTGGACTGTACTAACCTCACGTGCTATTCGCTGCTCCCCGCTCCCCGTCTTCTTGCCCGCTCTTGTCTCCTCTTGCTCGGCCGAGCGCGCAGACGTGTGGAGCGTGTGGAGTCCGGTCCTGGGGGGTCTCCTCGTTGTTGCAGGAGTCTCGTGGGAGTTGGGAGGCCGCGCGCTGATGTGGCTCCAGGTCCTGTCTGAGAGTCGAGGAGGATCGAGGAGAGCTGAAAGACGCCGAAGGAGCCGAGTGACGGAAGGTGCGGTGTCAGGCGGGTGCCTGCAACTACAACAGTAAGCCGTAACGCTCACAAGTTTGTGAACTATCACAAGGCTATCATAAGGCACTAGGCTTCTCCTACTGGGTTACTGGGCTACGTGCTGGACTAGGAGCTGCTGCAACTTGTCACCTATTACCCATTACTTGTTAGGGCTGCTGTGCTTTGTACTAACCATAAGGTATATCTTGCAACTGAAGAGAATTATTGTGAGTGGGGGAGAGCTAGCAGGGGAAGCCCTTTACTTAACACAGCTCTTCGCTCCCTTGTCATCTTCAGCTACAAAGCCGCAATATTCAGTGCAAGGACTTTGCTATAGCAACTGGAATAGCACTTCTCAAACCTATTGCCCTCAGATATAAAGTACCCACAGTGCCTTGGTCCTGGTACTGGCAATACTCTCAAGCGATAGCCACAAAGATAGCCATATAGTGCTTCAAACCTGAATTGCTGCCTACCAGTGGCCACTTCTTTTCTTTTTTTGGTTTTCCTGAACGGCTCGCACTAACCTATAAGAAGTAATACAAAATCTGGTTTAGGAAATTTGCTAACCTTATTAAGGTCCATCATTGGAGCTTTGACCTGCTTCTCTGCTTCTCTTTCCTGGATTAATCCTGTAAAGAATGTCTACTACCAGATCCACCAAGGGTAACCAGGCCGCTGCCGCCAAATTGGAGCGCTTCACACATATCCCAGCTGTCTCGCCGGCAAAAGGTCACTCACTTGTAGCAGTATCGCAGGCTAAATCGCAGATAGGCCCGTCCCAGGAAAGAAGAAGACTCGGTCAAGCAGCAGCAAAGCCTTTGGGTACGCCTAGCCTAAACAGCGCCAAAACTGTGAGCACTAAAGGGCTGGGACCCGAGGCCCCTAGAACTGTGGATACTCTGGTAATTCCTGGGATGCAGGGAGATTCGGATGCTGGTTTGGCACTAGAAGGTGAACCAACTCTTAGAGACGTATTAAGTGCAGTGAATTTATGCAGGGACTACATGGTTAATTTTGATAAACAGCTAGTAGGCCTAAAAAACGAACTACTTTCAATGAGACAGGAATTGCATGGGACTGTACTAAGAACAGATGCACTGGAGGAAAGATTGAGCGCAGTTGAAGACGTATTATATCCACTACAGGGGGACTTAAAGGGGCTACAGGAGCTGACAGATCTTCAAACGGCCAAATTGGATGCGCTGGAAAATAGGCTGCGCAGAAATAATGTGCGGGTAGTAGGCTTACCTGAAGCCGTGTACACACGGCAGAGAACCTCGACGGGCAGAACACATCGTTCCGCCCGTCGAGGTTCTCTGCCGGCCGTCGAAATCGGCGACCCGCCCGTCGGGAATGGCAACTAGCCATTCATCCAGGCGGGCCGTCGAGCAAAAAGAGAGCGTGCTCTCTTTTCGCTCGACGGGATTCCCGACGGGCGGGGCGAGCCAGGAGCGTACACACGGCCGAGGTCCTCGCTGGAATGCAGCTTCCAGCGAGGTTCTCGCTGGTTTCCAGCGAGAACCTCGGTCGTGTGTACGCCGCCTGAGGGATGTGAGGGGTCAAACACCATTACCTTCATGGAAAGTTGGTGCAGGGAAATCTGTGGCCCTGATGCTCTCTCAGCTTTTTTTTCTATAGTGAGGGCCCATCGGGTCCCCTTTAGGGTCCCCCAACAGGGGAAGCATCCAAGACCGCTTTTACTTAAACTCCTCAACTATACTGACAAGGTGACCCTGCTCCAAAAAGCTCGAGAGCTGGGAGACATCATATATAATGGAGCAAGGGTTTCAATATATCCTGACTTCTCACCTGACCTGCAGAAGCGGAGAGCTGAGTTTATACCCATTAAGAAGTCCCTGCAGAAATATAAGCTTACATATGCCCTCTTGTACCCGGCCCGCCTCAGAGTGGTTGCCCTGGGCAGGACCTTTTTCTTTTCCGAGCCGAATGAAGCAATCAATTGGTTGGAGGAGAATAAATCAGCCCTATAGCCTGCCATAAACTAGGGGGGCTCAAGACCCCAATGAGGAAGATGAAAATAAGCTAAAAAAGTATCACGTGTTCCTCTTTTGAACTGGAGAGACGATACCAAAATCCTGCCCCCCTCTTTCTTTTCTTTTCTTTTTTTAGGGAGCTCTTCTGGTTCCAGAGGCTTAGCCTGCTGGCCCGCTTCCCCACATCACTGGAGGGAGACGGGGGCCGGCTGTAATGCTCCCGTTTTGTTACTTGAGATATTTACTTAGCCTCTCTTATTGGGAGACTACCATGTTTATATGTTTACACTCAGGGGGATTGAGGGTAAGAACTGTATTAAGAGGCTTTCTTTGTTTTGGCCTCTATTTTTGCTTTTCTTTTTTTTTTGGCAAATATCCCCTCAAGACTCCTGAGAGCACGATTGTACCCTGGCACTGGGAAGCACTTATACGGTCATGTTAACCGACACGTATAAAATGCACTGATAAGTTTAATTTTTATTTTTATTTTTTATTACCACATCTATTATGGCATTACCTAGAGGATAATATCCACTTAATTGAGCAATTAAGCACTCGTATGTTGTATTCAAGTATTTATATTTATTCCCTGTATATTTAGCTATAGATCCTATATTTGCCTTCTGAATATTGTATATATATTTTTTTTTTCTCTTTCTCTCTTTCTTTTTTTTTTTTTTTTTCTTTTCTTTCTCTTACCCCAATTGAGCTGGTTATAAATAATCCATTAACTAACTCTTATGGAGGTATGTTTAACAATGTTTAAAAACACTAAAGTGAAAAAAAAAAATTTGATAATATATACATATGCTCATAATTCTTACCCACATTCTCTCCACACTACCTATAAAGGACACTAGATAATAAATTTGCTCAATCACTTGATCACTAATCCTATGAATTTAGGTTTTTGGCACAACATGTACACTTATCCCTCTATTACTACACGGGTACAGTCCGATTTAGAGACATATAATAACATTGGAAGCTGCACAGGAGGGGTAATCTTTTGTTCCCCTTTCTTTTTAAATTATATGGGCCGTTTCTCCTTCCTTTTTTTTTTCTTCTCTGTTTCTTCTACCACGGCTCCAAGGGGGGAGTGAGCGTGAGCGAGAGGGACACGGGCTGGGGTCAACTGGGGGATGAGTGATAGGAAAAGAGAGGTCAGTAGACCAGCCCCCAAGGGGAGCCCCATAGGGCAGGGAGGGAAGGGCAGGGGTGGGAGGGGGGAGGGTGGAGGGTGGTCCACAGGGGAGGGACCAGAGAGCATACGGTCCGGTTACCAAGAGTCATGTCGTTACCAGTGGATGAGAAAGGGGTCATAAGAGCAGGTTGGATAGCCATCAGTCAACGTGAATAGAGGACACAATCCCTATAGATGCAGGATAAATTACTGGCTATTACTTCCTGGAATGTACGGGGCATGGGAGATCCAGCTAAAAGAACTGCAATCATGACATTCCTTGAAGAAGGAATGCCGGGAATAATATGCCTTCAAGAGACACACTTGACTAAAGATTGAGGCCACACGGCAGAGAACCTCGACGGGCAGAACACATCGTTCCGCCCGTCGAGGTTCCCTGCCGGCCGTCGAAATCGGCGACCCGCCCGTCGGGAATGGCAACCAGCCATTCTTCCAGGCGGGCCGTCGAGCAAATAGAGAGCGTGCTCTCTATTTCTGCTCGACGGGCTTCCCGACGGGAAGCTCGCCGAAAGCGTACACACGGCCGAGGTCCTCGCTGGAATGCAGCTTCCAGCGAGGTTCTCGCTGGTTTCCAGCGAGAACCTCGGTCGTGTGTACGCCGCCTCAGTCTCGCTTTTGAAAAGTCGTAAATTCCAAACCCAATTCCATTCAATACACTCCTCTTATTCAAGAGGTGTGAGCACAATGATTGGAAGAGGAATGACTTTCTCTTGCTCTAAATCTTGGGTAGACGACCAAGGCCGATTTATATTCCTGCAATCCCTTATTGAAAATAGACCATATGTTTTGGCTAATTTATATATCCCTCCACCCTTTAAGCTCGACATTCTATATAACCTCGTTGAGTTTACTCTCGATAAACCAGATGTACCGCTTATAGCTGTCGGTGACTACAACGAAGTCTTGGATGGAACTCTGGACAGATTCCCCCCGCGGAGTAGTACCACGGGGGGGGCGGCTGGCCCAATTCCCAATAGAAACTGGAATGAGGGATATTTGGAGAACCTTTTACCCTGAGACCCGTCAATACTCATGTTACTCTAGTTCCCATCATACGCTATCGAGAATAGACATGGCCCTGTGTAGCGAGGGAGTACTGCCCTTGGTGAAAAAGATGCATTATGGCCCAAGAGGGGTCTCAGACCACTCTCCGCTGACGCTAATAATCAAGACCGGCACTAGGGTCTCTCGTGGCGACTGGCGCTTAAACCCCGGCTGGTTGGAGTTAATCGAGCAACCGAGTACGGTGGCGTCACAGCTGGCAGAGTTTATGCTCATCAAACGAGGGAACGGCACCGACGGGAGTGGTCTGGGATGCCCTGTAAGCCTTTGTGAGGGGCCTATTAATCCAACAGGCCGCTAGGATAAAAACACTAGGGAGAGTGGAAGAAAGTAGGCTGGCTGGAGAGACTGCTCAAGCGGAACTGAGCTTCATCGAGAACCCCACTATGCCCCTACGGACTGTATGGTTAGCTAAACAGGAAGAGCATAGAAGGGCTACTCTAAAAATTGCGGAAAACAAGAGAATATTACAAAAACAGCTTCAGTATGGCGAAGGTGAGAAGGTAGGGCGCATGCTAGCTCTCCTTACTCGAACCAACTCTCCCCCGTCAAATGTCCCAGCAATTCGGACTAAGGCGGGTGTTACTTCGACAGATGGCCAGACTATACTTAAAACATTCTACATGTATTACAAAGAACTCTATAAGTCCAAGGGGGAGATGGAGAACGGAGCCATGGAAACATTCTTCCAGAAGATAGCAGTTCCTACGTTGCTAGAGAAGGATACAGGAGCTAGAAGCACCTATCACTCTAAAAGAAATCCAGCAAGCGGTATTAGATATGCCAAATCAGAAATCCCCGGGGCCGGACGGGCTCCTGTCAGAGTCTCAAGAACTTACCGAGGCCAAGATGCTGCGGGCGGCTCACCTTTGCGAACCAGTGCTGACCGCCCTCTGGTGATGGAGACAGAGAGGTGACAGCACCAGGAGGCACCGGTACCGGAAACAGGAAACTGGGTCAAGGTGTAGATCAAGGAAGGCACCGGATCTGCAGACAGGCCGAGAAGACAGTCCGTGGCACCAACAGGAAACAGAGGACCAAACAGGCAAAACTAGTTCAAGGTACAGGTTGTGGATCGCGGGTCAAAGAGATCAAGGAAGTCCAATAATACAAGCCGGGGTCAAAGGATCGGAGAGGTCAGCGGAAGTCCAAGGATACGGGCCGAGATCAGAGGATTGGAGAGGTTAGCAGAGTCCAGGAGTGCAAGCCGGGGTCAAGGGTTGGAGAGGTCAGCAGAGTCCAAGGCAGGCCGAGATCAGGATTCAAACAGGTAAGCCGGAAGGTTTTCAGAATAAACAGGTTCACAGCAACTAGACACATACAGGAGCTGATGACAAACCAGCAACCTGCCATGTGTCAGGGGCCGGTTTAAATAGGGTGGTGAGCCCTGTGATTGGCTCCGACGGAATCGCGTGAGCTCGCGCCACGAGCGCGCTCCCGTACACGTCGCACCGCCGGACCGTGCCCGCGTGCATGCGCTGAATAGAGACGTGCGGTCGCGTCGTTCTACTGCGCATGTGCGCGCGATCAAAGTCCGCAGAATTGGTGCCCTGACAGTGCCCCCCCCCCCCCCAAGGGGCGAACTCCGGACGCCCAAACTGGCCATTAGTTCAGGATGTTCTCGATGAAAGGTCCGGATCAATCGAGGGGCATGAATGTTCCTGGAAGGTTCCCAAGAATTGTCCTCCGGAGGATAGCCCTTCCATTTAATGAGGTATTGGAGTTGTCTCCCTCTCTTCCTGCAGTTCAGAATAGTCTCCACTTCAAATTCTCTTTCCCCTTCAACCTCTACTGGCGGAGGTGGAGGTTCCTCCCTGCCTGGAAAAGGATCCGGAACCAGAGGTTTAAGCAGGGAAGCATGGAATACCGGATGGATTCTATAAGACTCGGGTAGCACCAGTTCAAAGGCCACAGAGTTGATCCTGCGTTTAATTTTGAATGAACCAATAAATCTTGGGCCCAATTTTTGTGAGGAAATAGGTAGTTTAAGATGTGAAGCGGATAGCCAAACCTCCTCGCCGACCTGAAATGTAGGACAGTCCTTCCTTCCTCTGTCGAAGAATTTTTTATAGTCCTCCTGAGCTTGTCGCATTACTTTTTGTAGTAACTGGAAGTTCTGTTTAATGGCAGTTACACGTTCCTGGATGGCCGGAACAGGTGTATCAGGAATGAGGTCTGGCAGGAAGGAGGGATGGAAGCCACAGTTGGCCCAGAATGGGGTTTGGTTGGTAGTTGCATGAACCAAATTATTGTATGCAAACTCAGCAGAGGCTAGTAGGGATCGCCAATCATCCTGGGAGGCTGAACAAAAACAGCGGAGGTACTGCTCTAAAGTCTGATTGGTTCTCTCGGTTTGGCCGTTGCTCCGAGGATGGTAGGCTGAGGACAGGCAGACTTTCACTTCCAGGGACTTACAGAGTTCCTTCCAAAACTTAGACGTAAATTGTGTACCCCTATTGGATACGACGCTCTTAGGGACCCCATGAAGTCTGATGATTTCGTTAAAGAACATCTTTGCTGTGTCAGAGGCTGAGGGTGTGCCGATCATGGGCAGGAAATGCGCCATCTTGGACAAGCGGTCGACCACGACTAAGATCGTGGTGAACCCCTCAGAAGGTGGCAGGTCCACGATAAAGTCCATTGATATGTCTGCCCAAGGACGCTCCGGGATGGGTAATGGCTTGAGTAGGCCCCAGGTCTTAGTGTTGGATCCCTTGTTGTGCTGGCAACAAGTGCAGGAGGCCACATAGGTCTTACAGTCCCGTTTCCAATTAGGCCACCAAAAGGACCGAGAGATCAGTTCAGAGGTCTTGCGTGTCCCAAAATGTCCTGCAAGCTTAAGGTCGTGGAAGGTGCTAAGAAGTAACTGTCTTACCTCCCTTGGCACGAAGATCTTGTCTCGGGACCACCATAAGTCCTCTCGTTTAACCAGGGACGAGATTTCTGGGTCGGAGCATTGGTGCGATGCCTCCTTAAGAGAACTAAAAAGGTCTGACTGAGAAATCAAGAAAACATTTTGAGGTTTCAGAATAGTACTGGGTTCTGATGAGTTGGGAGTTTCAGGAAACATCCTTGAAAGGGCATCTGCTTTACCGTTCTTTGATCCGGGTCTATACGTAATGTGGAAGTTGAAGCGAGTGAAGAAGAGTGCCCAGCGGGCCTGTCTGGGCCGAAGACGCTTCGCGGAGCGTAAGTACTCTAAATTCCTGTGGTCTGTGAAGATTAGGATGGGATGGTTTGCCCCCTCCAGCAGGTACCTCCATTCTTCTAGCGCGAATTTGATGGCGAGCAGCTCCCTATCGCCCACGTCATAGTTCTTTTCAGACGAAGAGAGTTTCCGGGAGGCATAGGCAACAGGGTGCAGAAGAGATTTGGGTCCCTGCCTCTGGGATAGGTCAGCGCCCGTAGCGGACTCGGAGGCATCAACTTCTAAGATGAACGGTAGTGCAGGATCAGGATGGTGTAGGACAGGAGCAGAGGAAAATGCTATCTTTAATTTGGAAAAAGCCTCCTGGGCTTCCTGGGACCATTGAAAACGGTTTCCTTGCCTTGTGAGCTGGGTGATGGGAGAAACGATGGCGGAGAACCCGACGATGAATCTTCTGTAGAAGTTGGCGAAGCCAATAAAGCGTTGAGCGCCTTTTTTATCTGTCGGGGCCGGCCAGTCTTGAATGGCCTTGACCTTCTGGGGGTCCATGGCAAACCCATTTGTAGATATTATGAAACCCAGGAACTGTACTGAGTATCTCTCAAACTCGCACTTCTCTGCTTTGAGATATAACCGGTGTTTTCTGAGGATCATGAGGACCTGTTTGACGTGATCTCGGTGAAGTTCCAACGTGGCCGAGAAGATGAGGATGTCATCTAAGTATACGACAGTTTCCTGGGTGACCAGACCAGAGCAAGGACGGGAACCGTCAGCCAAGAGGACCTGAAGATGAACGTCTTTAGTACGGCAGGGAACATGCAACTTCCGGGCCGTAGTAGAGTCCAAGAAGCTGCTGCAAGCTCCAGAGTCAATGATTGCCGGCAGGCGGGTCTCCCCGTCCGGAAGCTGAAGAGAAAGAAAAAGCACGATGTAAGTCTGTGGTAATTGGGAGGTATGGTAATTAAACACCGGTGAAAGTTTCGACTTACTAGGCCTGACAGGGCAGTTGAGGAGGAAGTGGTTACCCGCGCCACAGTAGAGGCAAAGATTCTCCCGTCGCCTGCGCAGTCGTTCCTCTGGGGTGAGTGGTGCTCGAACTACGCCAAGCTGCATAGGCTCTGGATCCGGCAATGAGGGACTGGATGAGGCAGGTGGAGGAATGGGTACTGAAGGCTGTCTTGGTGGAGCCCAACTGAGACGGGTGGTCTGGAACCGCTCAGAACGCCGCTCCCGCAGGCGACGGTCCAGTTTGGTGGCAGCTTGAATCAGGCCTTCCAGTGAAGCGGGGGTTTCAGAGCGTGCAAGTTCATCTTTGAGGGCCTCGGAGAGACCCTGACGGTACTGGTACTTTAAAGCCACTTCGTTCCAACCTGTGTCTGCTGACCACTTCCTGAACTCAGCAGTATAGTCCTCTATGGGCCTCCGGCCCTGACTCAAATTGTAGAGGGTAGCTTCTGCGGTGGCAGAGCGCAGCGGATCGTCGTAGAGCTTGGCCATGTGAGTGAAGAAGGCGTCAATGGTGTCCAGAACAGGGCTTCTTTGTTCCATTAAGCCATGGGCCCAGGCCTGGGGCTCATCCGAGAAAAGGGAGATGACAAACCCTACTTTTACAGCTTCTGAGCAAAAGGTCCTTGGTTGTAGGGCAAAATACAAGGTGCAGGCATTCTTAAAGGCCCGATACTTCCTACGGTCACCTACAAACCGTTCGGGTGTAGGTACTCGGGGTTCAGGGTGTGAGATCATTACCGCTGGACCCGAAGAAGATGGCGGAGCTGTGTGCCCTGTCGTTTGGACGGTAGGGGCTGCAGAAGGTCCTGGAGGAGTGGCTATTTGCTGTAGACGGCCGTCCATCTGGAGGTATCCCTCCTGTAGTTTTTGCACCGCTTCGGTCAGGGCGGAGACTTGCTGGCAGAGAGTTTCGAATGGTGAGCGCACCCGGTCGGCCTCAGACATCTGGCTAGTTTGTACTGTCAGAGTCTCAAGAACTTACCGAGGCCAAGATGCTGCGGGCGGCTCACCTTTGCGAACCAGTGCTGACCGCCCTCTGGTGATGGAGACAGAGAGGTGACAGCACCAGGAGGCACCGGTACCGGAAACAGGAAACTGGGTCAAGGTGTAGATCAAGGAAGGCACCGGATCTGCAGACAGGCCGAGAAGACAGTCCGTGGCACCAACAGGAAACAGAGGACCAAACAGGCAAAACTAGTTCAAGGTACAGGTTGTGGATCGCGGGTCAAAGAGATCAAGGAAGTCCAATAATACAAGCCGGGGTCAAAGGATCGGAGAGGTCAGCGGAAGTCCAAGGATACGGGCCGAGATCAGAGGATTGGAGAGGTTAGCAGAGTCCAGGAGTGCAAGCCGGGGTCAAGGGTTGGAGAGGTCAGCAGAGTCCAAGGCAGGCCTCGATCAGGATTCAAACAGGTAAGCCGGAAGGTTTTCAGGATAAACAGGTTCACAGCAACTAGACACATACAGGAGCTGATGACAAACCAGCAACCTGCCATGTGTCAGGGGCCGGTTTAAATAGGGTGGTGAGCCCTGTGATTGGCTCCGACTGAATCGCGTGAGCTCGCGCCACGCGCGCGCTCCCGTACACATCGCGCCGCCGGACCGTGCCCGCGTACGTGCGCGCGCATGCGCTGAATAGAGACGTGCGGTCGCGTCGTTCTACTGCGCATGTGCGCGCGATCAAAGTCCGCAGAATTGGTGCCCTGACAGTTCCCTATCGAGGTGTATAAGAAATTCAATGAGATTTTGCTCCCAGAGCTATTGAAGACTCTAGAGTGGGCTGCAAGCGCAGGGACATTACCCCGCTCAATGACGGAAGCAACTATTATAGCAATACATAAGGAGGGGAAGGATCAATTGGAACCTTCATCCTACCGCCCAATTTCCCTCCTAACCTCAGACGTAAAAATTCTTGCTAAAATTCTTGCGACTCGCTTAAATAAATTTATTAGTCAACTTATCCATCCAGATCAGTCAGGCTTCATACCTGGTAGGGCTACAAGTAATAATATCAGGAGAACTTTTCTAAATATTTATACATCAACAGATACTGAAGCGTCTAGAGCAGTGTTGTCGCTAGATGCCGCCAAGGCCTTTGACAGTCTTGAGTGGGCATACCTTTGGAGGGCACTTGATAGCTTTGGCTTTGGCCCCCTGTATATCAGTTGGATTAAGCTGCTGTATGCAGACTCAAGAGCCAAGGTTAGAATTAACAACGAGACCTCAGAGACCTTTCAGTTGGAGAGAGGGACGAGACAGGGGTGTCCTCTATCCCCTCTTCTGTTCGCCCTCGCCATGGAAGCTCTAGCAATTATGGCCAGGGCGAGGTCGGACATAATAGGGTTTAGAAGACACCATGGAGAAGACAAGATAGCCCTCTTCGCAGATGACGTCCTTTTTTTCTTGGGGGACGTTGGAGGTACACTGGATAAAGTGATCCAGTTGGTGGAAGACTTTGGCCGATTTTCAGGCCTCACCATCAACTGGACAAAGTCAGCACTGCTGCCGTTGGACCAAGTAGACCTCCAACAGACGCCAGACACCTCTCAAATAATTGTAAGCACCAAAATCAAGTATCTAGGGATATGGATCTCAAAGGACCCCACCCAATACATCAACTTAAATCTTGTCCCACTCTTAACGAAGTGGAAAAGCAAAAGTGAAATTTGGAAAAAATTTCCACTGTCTGTCGCAGGTCAATGCAACCTAATAAAAATGATTTGGCATCCGCAGTTATTATACATACTACACAACTCACCGGTATGGATAGAAAATAAGTGGTACAAAAGGATAGACTCATTATTTAGAGAACTTATATGGAGAGGAGGTCAACCCAGAATAAGCCTACAAACTCTACAACTTCCTGTTAAAGAGGGGGGAATGGCGGTTCCACATCCACGACTATATTTTCTAGCAGCGCAAATGCAACATTTAGTGGGATGCGGAACCGCCAACGGGGACAGATCAAACACCCGACTTCTGTTGACAGATAACCCCCACAAGCTACTAGTGGAAGCCCTAGAGGCAAATTTTTTTTGCCACAATCATTCGATCACAAAATTAGTGACCAAAACGTGGCACACAGTAAAAACAATAATGGGATATGCTGGCCCAACAGAATTCTCCCCCCTCTGGAACAATAACAATCTTCAGGAGACAATAAGCGTTGAGGTGTCAACCGAATGGACGAGTAAAGGCATATGTCGCTTAAAACATCTGTTCGAAGGGAACATCATGAAACCATTTCAAGAACTAGTAAATGAGTTCGGAATTCCAAATAGAACTTTTTTTAAATATCTACAGCTCCGCCATGCTATACAAGCGCAATTCCGTTCCCAGATAATTATATGGGCACAGATTCCTGCTCTGCTCACATTAATAAGGGCAACAGTGGCTAAGGGCTTAATCTCGGGGATATACAACAGCTTGGGAGATAGGGCACTAAGCAAAGCAGGCCCGTGCAAGAGTAGAGGGGCGTGGGAGAATGACTTGGGAACAATAACTCCACAACAATGGGACAGGATTCTTCAACAGGGCACCTTAGTATCCATCGCCCCGGCCCAAAGACTGTCGCATTTATTCCTTTTACATAGGGTCTACCATACCCCCCATAAAATGTTTAAGCTAGGGTGGAGACAGGACAATGAATGCCCAAGATGTAAAAACAAAGGGGATCTTATACATATGGTCTGGAAGTGCCCCAAACTATATGGCTATTGGGTGGGAGTTATAGAACACATCAACAAAATATTCGGATCCCGACTAGACCCAACAGCCAGGATATGCCTTCTGGGCTGTATGGATGACAATAGAGTACCACAGGGTACCCTTGAAGCTATACTAAGAAGCCTATTTCAGTCTCGTAAGTTAATTGCCCAAAAATGGCAGGCACGGGCTCCTCCATCCATAGACAACTGGTTAGTGGCTATGAATCAAACAAACAATCTCAATCGAAAAAGTCAATTTTACCAGGCTGGGGAAATATCCCAAGTTTGCTAAAATATGGGGCCTGTGGCAGCGGATGGCTGGAAATTCCAGATAGCGAATTCCGACACCAGACTTTCCAGGACCCATAAGTCCTCGAGTAAAAAAAAAAGGACAACGTCTTCCTAGGCCTTTGTAGTAACATCCTATTAAATAGATTTTTCTGACTGAACCTTACTAGCTCTTGACATCAAACGTCATGACTCCTGATAAATCTGCGCTAGTAGACATCGAGCCTGTATGCTCTCAAGGGTACGGGGTAAGGGTGGGAAAAGAGGGAGGGGGGATGTATACAGCCAACAAGACAAATAAATAAGACTAAGTGTCTCTCATACCACGCTCCAGTGGACATTAACCTTTTTCTGTGTTATTTCGTTTTGTATGTTTTATACCCTGCATGTAAAGAGATTGTACACTTGATGGCTGACTTGTAAAATGGTTTTAAACTATCAATAAAAAAATAAAGGAAAAAAAAAAGACATGTCCGATGAAACTTGTCCGACGAACCGTTTTCATCGGACCATGCTGAAGTGGTCTGTTGGTCTGATGTGCGTACACACCATCGGACCAAAATCCCATCGGACCAGAACGTGGTGACGTAGAACACGACGACGTGATGAAAAAACGAAGTTCAATGCTTCCAAGCATGCGTCGACTTGATTCTGAGCATGCGCAGGTTTTTGGTCCGATGATTTTGTGTACTATCCGACGGACAGGTTTCCAGCGGACAGGTTTTTAAGCATATTTTGAAACTTTGGTCCGCTGGAAAACGGTCCGTACACACGATCGAACATGTCCACTGAAAACTGGTCTGCGGACCAGTTTCAGCGGACATGTTCGATCGTGTGTACGTTGGCTTACAGAAGAGAATTTTCTTTCCTAGGAGTAGATTTCCTCTCACTTCCTGTTGTCGCCTTCCGTTTGCAAGTAGGAATCGATTGTAAGTTGGATGTTTAAAGGTAGGGGCCTGCCGTATATACTCTGCAGAAATTTGGGCCCTAGGTGTTGGTGTGGCCACAACACTGTAAGCCCTCACAGTTAGTCTTGGTGGGGGCTGGAACGCCCTGCTGTGAACTATTATATCAAGAATTGTAATTACATGCCATTGTTAAACAGTGGTAGCAAAATTGGGCCTTTGGTGCTGGCACTGGTGCCGCAACACTGTAAGTCCTCACAGTTACTCTTGGTGGGGGGCTGGAACGCCCTGATGTGAACTATTATATCAAGAATTGTAATTACATGCCAAACTACTCAGTCAGTCAGCTAGTGTCAGTGGGAGAGTAGGACGCTCCGGCCTTCCGCTCGAGTCTGCTCTCGCCAGGGCTAGTGGCTAGACAGACTGCAAGGTTGGATCTCTCTATCCCCCAGAGACCAGAGACTCACCATCTGGCTTCCATCTGGCCTCCCCCAGCTTTACCAGACCCCCCCTGGCTCCCCTTCTTCACCCCCTCTCCAGGGGAACCAGCAGGTAAGCCATCCACTGTAGGGGCAGGCGGCCGTCCTTTTCAGGACAAGCCGCTGCTACCTGCTCAATTCATCGGCTCTTCCCCTCTCCATAACTCCCCTCCTGTACCCCCACGCCATCTCCCCCACTCTAGTTACCCATCCGCCACCCATCCAAAACCATTTTACGCCTTTTTGGGCGTTTTTCCATTGCTCCGCGCCGGCCTGGAAGCATTTGCGGCAGCCGCAACTAGGAAAGGCCGCGGCGCGCCGATTCTTACCCCCGGCAACTGTCACAAAACATCTGAAACGGCCCAGAAACCCCCCCAGACCCCTGGAAAGTACCTTTCACCCCCTGTCCACCGATCCTGGCCCCCACACAGCAACGATCCACTTAATCTGGGAGCTCACCAGTCTGGATCCTGCTGCTGGATCGGTGGCCATCTTACTACAAACCAGCCCTAAACTCCCCTTTCTCAACACCATTACTACTTGATCCAGGGTTCACCCGATCGCCTTTCAAGGGGTCAGGAAAGATTTTTTTGCCTTCCTCTGGACCAAGCCAGGATAGAGGATTCAGTTAATCCTTGAAAATCCCCCCCCCCCACCCCCCTGGTGTTGGCGACTATGGTTAATCTGCAATACTCGGCAGAGACCATCTGGGGTCTGAGGCGATTTGCCGCAATACTACCAGCCATCACCAAAAAAGCCCTTCGAACTGAGCAACTTCTGAGAATCGATCGTCGATCGACTATCAAAAATCTCAGCCGTTTGCCCCAGCCTAAGCACATATCATGTGCTTTGATCAACACAAGATCGGCAGTAAAATACCGACTAGAAATCCATGATTTCCTCCTACAATACGATTTAGACTGCCTCTTTATTACAGAGAGCTGGCTCACAGCCGACTGTAACACCATTCTAGGAGAATTGGTGCCAGAAAACTATTGTATCATAACGGAAAATAGAATAGGGTAAAGAGGAGGAGGACTTGCTGTGATCCATAAGACTCATCTTGCGATCACAAAACCAGTACCATTCATGGAAACCCTTACCCTGCAACTGCTAATAAACTCCCAGGAGACCGTCCGAATTCTACTCTGCTATAGGCCTCCCGGCCCAAAATCGCAGCTTCTCCCTTCATGGACGGACTTTATCTCCACCTATACCCTGAACACCAAACATCTTCTGCTGCTCAGGGATTTCAACCTCTGGGCCAACTCCTCACAAGACCCCGTTGCTGACGCCTTTATTGACCACATGGAAGGATTAGGGCTACAACAACTAGTATGTGGGCCCACACATGCTTCAGGTCACACACTCGATCTCATTTTCAGACAAGATCTGGAAATAGAAATCTTGGGAAATGAACCGTTACCATGGACAGATCACCATGCAATAAAATCCATTATCCCCAATTCCCCCCCCCCCCTAACAAAAACATAAAATCCAGTGACAACACACTGGACTAGATGTCAGAAGAAGCTCCACTCGGAATTCTTCAAAGCCACGTTAAGGAAAAAAATAGAAACAATTCAGCCGCATCAAACGGCTGAAGAAACACTGGAGGCCATAAACACAGCCCTATTACAGGCAGCTAACTTAACAGCGCCGAAACGTAAAACAAACATCCGAAAAAAAAACTCCAGCTGGTTCAACAACCAACTGGCGTTATTGAAGCAAGAACGCAGAAGGGCAGAAGCCGCCTGGAAAAGAAACTCATCAGATGAGAATCTTTCCATCTACAAGGCAATAACAAGAACATATCACAAAGAAATCTTCAAAGCCAAGAAAGACTATTTTTCTGAGGCTATCAATAGCGCCCTGAATTGCCCCCGCGAACTCTTCAAGCTGGTCACTCAGACCATGAATCCAGGATGTCTTGAAGCCCCCAATTCCGACACACAAGAATTTTGCAATGAATTATCGGATTACTTCATCAATAAAATTGAGGGTATCCGGCAAAGCATTCAGCAAAACAATTCCCCCCGTAGCCCCCCCCCCCGTAATTATTTACACAACACCTGCAGTAATTCACCACAATCAGGTAAGTTCAAGCTGGAACCCATCTCTACCCAAGCCACTAAAAATATCATCGGTACTCTGCGTAACAGCACTGCGCCGAACGATATCATCCCTACTAAGCTGCTGAAGGAATGCGCCGACATCCTGGCACCTTCTATCACGCAGCTTATTAACTAATCTTTCGTGGAGGGCATAGTACCCTCCCAGTTGAAGGAGGGCGTAATTAGACCCATCCTGAAGAAACCCACCCTGGACCCCAAGGATCCACTCCACCGCCGCCCCGTAACAGGCTTAAACGCTCTCTCTAAGGTCATGGAGAAAGTAGTGGTACAACAGCATCTAGATTCCCACAACCTACTTGATCCATTTCAATTAGGATTCCGCCCCGGACACGGGACGGAAAGAGCACTGCTCAAGATATGGGACGACACTCTCGAGGCCGCAGACGAAGGAGAATCTTGTCTTCTGGTGCTGTTGGACCTAAGCGCAGCTTTTGACACAGTAGACCATAAGCTTTTATTGACCCGGCTAGCTAAAGTAGCCAAAATCGCAGAAGGCGATCTATCTTGGTTATCCTCTTTTTTTTAAAACCGATCACAAATAGTGAAGCTAGGACCTTTCACTTCTGAAAAACGCACGGTGTCATGCGGAGTCCCTCAAGGATCCCCCCTGTCGCCTGTGTTGTTCAACATTTATCTTCGTCCTCTTTTTGAAATTATTAGCAGTCAAAAACTGCTTTATCACTCAAATGCAGAAGATACGCAACTGTATTTCCACATTTGCAATAAAAAGGATCACCACCTCAATCTAGAGACATGCCTTTCTCTGATAGAGGACTGGATGACAAAGAGTTATCTTAAATACAACGGAGCGAAAACAGAACTTCTCCTGTTTCACGCCCATTCTAGGGAAAATCATCACCCCCAGCGCCAAAGTCAAAAGTCTCGCGGTCATTTTCGACTCCTACATGACAATGGACGCACAAATAGGGTCAGTTGTCAGTGGATCTCACCATCTGCTGCGCCTACTACGTAGACTCATCCCTTTTATTCCCAAAGACGACATTGCGGTCGTGGTGGGAGCAATTGTAAACTCAAGATTGGACTATGCAAATGCCCTTTACCTCAGACTCCCAAAGTACCAAATCGCTCGTCTACAAGTCGTTCAAAATACGGCCGCCAGACTTGTGACTGGGAAAAAACCCTGGGAATCAATCTCACCCTCACTGAGATCCCTTCACTGGTTACCAGTAAAAGACAGAATCACTTTTAAAGCCCTCTATCTAACGCATAGATGTATTAAAGGGAATGCTCCCCATTATTTATGCGAAAAAATAAAAGCTCATAATCCCAATCGTGTCCTGCGATCCACCAATCAAAATCTACTCCAGATACCGAAAGCCAACTACAGGTCCAAAGGAGATAGAAGATTCGCGGTCCAAGGTCCCAGACTATGGAACGCTTTACCAACCAGCATTCGGTTGGAAGAGAACCACTTAGCTTTCAGGAGAAAGATCAAGACTCATCTCTTTTGATACCAAAGGAGACAGGAACAACAAGCGCCCAGAGGCAATTTAGTTTGCATGTGCCGCGCTATATAAGTTTTCATTCATTCATTCATTCATTCATTGTTGAGGAGTGGTAGAAAAATTGGGCCTTTGTTGCTGCCGCTGGTGTCACAACACTGTAAGTCCTCACAGTTACTCTTGGTGTGCGCAGGAATGGGCCCTGCTGTGAAATATTAGATCAAGAATTGTAATTACATGCCCCTGTTGAACAGGGGCAGAAAATTGGGCCTTTGCTGGTGGTGGTGCTGGTGCCACAACACTGTAAGCCCTCACAGTTATGCACACGATCACTTTTTGCGAAGTTTTCAAAAACGTCATTTAAAATGACCGTGTGTGGGCAAAAGGTCGTTTTATGTCTTAAAAAAAACTACCAAAAAAAGATTCGAACATGCTTGAATTTGTTGTGCCGTGTACACACAATCATTTTTCTGCATGAAAAAAAACAACGTTTTTAAAAACGTCATTTAAAATGCTTCACATCGTTTTTCATCTTCTGAAAAACGACAAAAAAAATTCGAGCATGCTGCATTTTTTTCACATCGTTTTAAAAAATTTTGTTTTTCGGGTTGTAAAAAATGATTGTGTGTGGGCTAAAACGACGTTTTATAGTAAGCAAGTTATGAGACGGGAGCACTCATTCTGGTAAAATTACCATTCATAATGGAGTAAGCACATTTATCACGTTGTAACAGACAAAAAAGCGTGAATCGTCTTTTACTAACAAGGTATCAGCTAAAAGCAGCCCAAAGGCGAATAGAACTTGCCCTTTAGAGTGCCGTCGTACGTGTCGTATGTCACCGCGCTTTGTTCATCATTTTTCAAAAACGATGGTGTGTGGGCAACATCGTTTTTAATGATGAAGTTGGAAAAACATAGGGCCAGATTCTCATATAATTTCGCTGGCGTAGCGTAAGCCATTTACACTACGCCGCCGCAACGTAACAGAGCAAGTGCCGTATTCTCCATGCACTTGCTCTGTAGTTTGCGGAGGCGTAGTGTAAATGGCCCAGCGTAAGGCCGCGTAATTCAAAGGGGGCAGGTTGTATTTAAATTAAGCGCACCCCTGCGTCGATCGAACTGCGTATGCGCCGGCCGGGGAAAAGGCCAGTGCGCATGCTCCAGCTCACGTCAGAAAGTGTCGTTGAAACCGACGTCAAAACGTCGTGATCATCACTACGCAATGCCCTATTCGCGAACGAGTTAGTAAAACAACAGAAAAAGCCGACGCTGACCCGACGCCATACTTAACATGGCATCCGACGGCACCCGACGGCATCCGACGGTACTGCGTAAGGTTACCCCTCATATTAGCAGGGGTAATCTTACGTGGACGAAATCGACGTACGCGGCGACGGGGCGGCGTAAAAGCGTTCGGGAATCTGAGTAGTAGCCTCATTTGCATAGGCAAATGAGAAAACACGTAAAGGCCACCTAGTGGCCGGAGTTGTCATTACAACTACGATCCGCAATTGTAATTGTATTACACTTGGTCGGATCTTCAGGCGTATCTATGCCAAAGTGATTCAAGGAATCACTCGCATAGATACCCGACAAAAAAAACGGCGATACGACGGGGTATCTGAGATCGCGTCACCAAAAGTGTGCCAGCGCCGAGGATTTAACCTCACGCTGTCCACGTCTAGATCGTATACGGCACCAGGAGACTGAAAGCCAATCCCATTCCTCTCATTCTGGCCAATGAGCGCACTCAAAATACGGAGATGCTTGCATATCTCCTTTTTAACAGGTTACAAGTCCGCAGATTAGCTATGCATAACAATTACATGCAAGTAAAGATACAAACATCCGAAAATTATACATAAATGCTACAATAAGCACAGTGCTTAGCATGTATAAAGCGAACTGTTTTATATTGACCGCTATAGAGGAGTTCACCGGTCTATTTCTCTCATTGGTCGACAATGAGGATAAAGGGACATCTCACGGTACTGGGCTCCACCTCTTTGATGATGTCGAATGACGAAACTAGTCAGGACGGAACCCAGTAACGTGAGTGAAGGACGCCTAGAACTGTGGGAGACGAGCGCATCCACCTCCCTGCAAAGCACAGAGCGGTAGGAGACGCCGGCCATAGATTTATAAAGAGCGGTCGCAATGAATGTGACTACATGCTGGTTTATATTCGAATGTTTGTGAGTGTACATCTATATGGATTTTTTATATATACAGAGGTGAATTAAAAGTTTAAACAGTATCACACTATGTCCGTTCTCTTTGTTTTTGCTTGCTGAACATTGAGCATCCATTTGTTTGGAGTGAGGAGACACACATTGAGATCTGCTTGGATCCGGCTCGCTTGTCTATTTGGTTGCTGGTAAGAGGCTTTCTTAAGAAGGGGCTGCTATCCACACCCCCCCTCCTTTCTCTTTACACGAGTGGTGGTGGATCTTCTGGCAACAACAAGATCTTGCTTTCATCTTCTTGGGATTGATTGGACTGTTTAATACAATTTTTATACTGTTTTTTCTCTTTTGTAGAAATCTATATATAACATACACTAAACCAGGATATTGATTGATTATTGATGTAATATATGTTGCAATAGACATATACACTAGCGCTGCCTGGTGGATGCTAAGTTGTTTTAAGCATTGCTTTTACTTTTTTTCATTTACCCTGTGTTAATATTCTATGATACCAATTGGGTATTTTTAGGTAGCAGCTGACTACTGAGAAGTGGTAATACAGAGTTATTTTAGATTTTGGGGGGCTTGATATTCCAAGAGCGCTTGTTTGATCTGTTTTGAGACAGTGCGTCTTTTTCTCATCACCGATCACTATTAGAAAGGAGGAAAAATATAGTTGCTATGGCTAGTCATTACTAGCGCAAGTTACATTGCATTTATTGCTGCACACTGTCTACGGCTCATCTCTAAGCCAGGGAACCGCCATAATGTTTGATTCTAACATGAACGTGGTTCCTCCCCAACTGGTTTTGGCAATTGATGAGCGTGCACCTGCGTGAAAGTTACCCCCACGTGTCGGACAAGTGACCCCGCTCACAACTGTATATTCACTTTAGGGTTTAGGTTATAGGGTGTTTTAATGTTTTCAAAAATTTGTGAGCAGGAATGTTTTTATTTTGCAGAAAATATATATTACATTTCTTTTGCAATAAAGGTTTTTTACTTTCCAAAAAAAAAAAATGGTGACAGGACAGTGCATGCATCCCTGATCATGGCCGACTGGCGTGGGGGGAAAAAAAACAAGCTCCCCTGACCCTGTGCTCCTGCCATATGGGCACAGATACTCATTGATGGCCCTCTGCTGCGTGTGCAGCCACTGCAGCATGGCCAATGTAGAGTTCCACCTGGTCACAGATTAGGCAGTTCTTGGGCAGGTTGTATTCCTTTTGGAGGTCTGCCAGCTGAGCACTGGCATTATATGACCATCAAGCACCATATGGCATCTCTCTGCCTGCGTACCTGTGTAGCCCCTTAAACGCCTACGGAGCCCGGCTGGTTCCGAGGACACATCAGCACAGGAAGAGGCCACAGAGGAAGAAGAAGAGGAGGGGGCGGAGGAGAGAGGTGTGTCACAAACAGTAGTAGCATTTTGGAGGCGTGGTGGTGGAACAACCTCTAACACTACTGTATCTTGTCCTGCATCCTTCTCAGCTGCCAGCAGTCACCCAATGCGCCGTGAAACATAGGTAATGTCCCTGTCCATGCCTGTTGGACCATGAGTCAGAGGTAATATGCACCTTACCACTGACCGCCCTGTCCAGCGAGGCATGGACATTGCCTTCCACATGCTGGTAGAGAGCCGGAATCGCCTTCCGTGAGAAAAAGTGGCGTTTGGGAACTTGCCACACATTCCACAAACTCATGGAAGCGGGCAGAAGCAACCAACTGAAAAGGCAGCAGTTGAAGTGCTAGCAATTTAGCTAAGCTAGCATTCAACCGCTGGGCATGTGGATGGCTGGGAGAGAACTTATTTTGGTGCGGCAGCAGCTGGGGCAGGGAAATTTACCTGTTACAATCTGATGTTGGTGTACCGATAGTAGACTGCCCGCAAGTACTTGGCTGTGACACACCTAATTCTACACCTTCAGTCCTATCAGTGAAGGCTTCAGAGAGGACTAAGGGTATAGTGGGGTTGGAGATCCCAGCTGATGAGGAGCAAGGAGAGGTCCAATTTGTTCTTTGGTGTGGGTCTTTGAGATACGCTTGCAAATGAACTATATGGCAGGTCGACATATGTCTGGTCAAGAATGTGGTGCCCAAGCGGTTGAAGTTTTGGCCACGCGAGATGCGCTTGAGACATATGTTGCAAATAGCAGCAGTGCAATCTGATGCACTCGTCTCAAAAAAAGGGATTTTTAATAACAGCTTACCTGTAAAATCCTTTTCTTGAAGTACATCACGGGACACAGAGCGCATAGCCATTACATATGGGTTATATGGGTACCTTCAGGTGTGGACACTGGTGTAATCAACTTCACAGGAAGTTCCTCCCTATATAACCCCCTCCCACTGAGAGTGCTTCAGTTTTGTAGCAAGCAATTTCTCTGAGGTTACACAATGTTCGCCAAAAGAGGGGTGGGAGCTCTGTGTCCCGTGATGTACTTCAAGAAAAGGATTTTACAGGTAAGCTGTTATTAAAAATCCCTTTTTCTTTATCGTACATCACGGGACACAGAGCGCATAGCCATTACATATGGGATGTCCCAAAGCAATGCTCCATGAAGGGAGGGAGACCGTAAGGCCAAAAATAGCCAAACAAAAAACATTATCAGGAGAAAAAATAGCTCCACCAACAGAAAAACAAGGGGGCGTGAACCGGGCCAGAGGATTCTATACTGCTGCCCGTAGGACCGCCTGCCCAAATGCTGCGTCCATAGCTTTTGCGACGTCCAACTTATACAATTTAATAAACGTATGTACGGAAGACCAGGTTGCCGCTTTGCAAACCTGTGCCATAGAGATCTGATGGTGTGCCGCCCAAGAGGCACTCATGGCCCTCGTAGAATGGGCTTTAACTGATAAGGGAGGTGGAACGCGCTTCAGACCATAGGCCTGAAAAATCAGCTGCTTAATCCACCTAGCCAAGGAAGACTTGGCAGCCGGCTGACCCTTTTTGGGGCCATCCGGAAGAACAAAAAGCACATCTGTTTTCCGAATCTTCTCTGTAGCCCTGAGATAAACCCTCATGGCTCGGACCACGTCCAAAGTATGAAGCAGTCTTTCCTCTTTGGACTGGGGAGTAGGAAAGACGGATGGTAGGACTAGGTCCTGATTCAAGTGAAAACTGGATATGACCTTAGGAAGGAAAGAAGGTTGAGGCCGCAGAACCACTCTGACCTTATGCCGAATCAGGTACGGTTCCCTGCAAGACAAGGCTGCCAGCTCGGAGACCCTTCTGGCCGAAGTCATAGCCACCAAGAAAACCGACTTTCGGTTTAGCAGCACAAGAGGGATTTCTGTCAGAGGTTCAAACGGTTGTCTTTGTAAAGCTGACAAGACGAGTTTTAAATTCCAGGGGCAGAGGGGAGCTCTAATAGGGGGATTTACATGCAAGACCCCCTGGAAGAAGGTTTTCACAAGCGAATGCGCGGCCAAAGGCCTTTGAAACCATATCGATAAGGCAGACATCTGCCCCTTTAGAGTACTAAGAGCTAATCCCTTATCAACGCCAACCTGGAGGAATCGCAAGATCCTGTCGATAAAACTTATGAGGATGCCCTCTTTGAGACTCGCATCACTCCACATAGGTCCTCTAGACTCTGTAATAGATATTTCTAGAGACTGGTTTCCTAGCCTGAATCAACGTAGATATGATCTGGGCTGAGAGGCCTCTGCCCTTAAGAATTAGGGATTCAGCCGCCAAGCCATCGAAACTAGCTGCTGTGAAGCAGGGTGGCATATCGTGCCCTGAGATAACAGGTCTGGGCGCAGGGGGAGTGGCCCCGGTGCCCCTACTGACATCCTCACGATGAGTGCGTACCAAGCCCTCCTGGACCAGGCTGGGGCCACCAGGATCACAGGCCTGCGCTCCACCCTGATCCTTCGTAGAAGGCGGGGAATCATCTGCAGTGGAGGGAACGCATACAGGAGAAAAAACTGGTGCCAGGGGCAAACCAACGCATTGGTCCCGTAGGCCGAGGGATCCCTGGCTCAGGATACGAATTTGTCCAATTCCTTGTTGACTCTCGTTGCCATGATGTCTACATCGGGAACTCCGAATCCTTGGCAAATGTCTTGGAATACCTGGGTGTGAAGAGACCAATCCCCCGGGAGCAACTGTTGAAGATTCAAAAAATCTGCTTGAGAATTGTCTATCCCTGGGATGAACACTGCCGAGATGCAGGGTACATGGGCTTCGGTCCATGAGAAAATCAGGTTTACTTCCCTTTGAGCCACTAGGCTCCTCGTGCCCCCCTGGTGGTTTATGTATGCCACCGCCGTGGCATTGTCGGACTGTACCCTTACTGGCAGACCCCGAAGGGGGAGAGTCCAGACGACCAGGGCCAACCGAGCATCTCTGATCTGTAGGATATTAATGGGAAGCAGTCTTTCTGCCTCCTATCACTGTCCCTGCTGGGTCAGTCTTCCTAAAATTTTCCATGTGATGGGGCAAAAGGATTTCCCCTTTGACAAATGTTGAGGGACCAGCCACCAGAACAGGCTGCGCCGGACCCCTGAGAGAACTAACGGACGGTCTAGTGCCTGCATGGACTTGTTTCAAGCAGAGAGAATGGCTGCCTGGAGAACTCTGGTATGGATCTGGGCATAGGGCACTGCTTCGAAGGCGGCCACCCTCTTCCCCAGCAGTCGTATGCCTAGGCGAATAGTCGGCCTCTTCTTGCCTAAGACTATTTGAACTGTTTGAGTCAATGACCTGACTTTTGCTTGAGGAAAAAATATCCTCTGGCCGACTGTATCTAGCCGAAGGCCTAGAAATTCTAACTGTTTTGTGGGTTGCAACCTCGATTTTTCTTGGTTCAAAATCCACCCAAACTCCTCTAGATGCCGAACTGTGCGGACTACTGCATGATTGAGGTTGGAAGCTGATCTGTCGATAAGCAGGAGATCGTCCAGGTATACCAGGACCAAAATGCCTTCTGTCCTTAGGACGGCTAGCACCGGGGCTAACACCTTTTTGGATACCCGCGGAGCTGTATCCAACCCGAAAGGGAGGGCTACGAACTGGAAATGACGTTGATCTATCATAAAATGAAGAAACTTGTGATGTGCCGGGTAGATTGGCATGTGCAGATAAGCATCCTTTATGTCTATAGATGCTAGAAAGTCGTCATGATGTAGGCTGGCTGCCACCGAACGTATGGATTCCATACGAAAGGTCTAAATCTTAGAAAGCGATTTAGGCGTTTGAGGTCTAAGATAGGCCTGACGTCACCATTGGGTATTTATGAAAAAGGTTGGAATAGAATCCCAGACCCCATTCCTGGGTTGGAACTTCTACAATTACTCCTTGGAGCCAGAGGCGATTCAATGCCTTTACGAGAGAGGCCCTCTTTAATGGGCCGCTTGGAAGACTTTGACCCCCGAAAATGAGGAGGGGGGACTTCTCGAAACTCTAGTTTGTAGCCCGTGGCTACCACGAACCGAACCCAAGAGTCGGGAATTCTGGCTTTCCACACTTCGGAGAAAAACCGAAGTCTTCCGCCCACCCAAGAGAGTGGGGGCGCCCCTTCATGAATCTGACTTGATGACAGGTTTAGCCGGCTTGCGAGACCATGGCCTCTTGTTTGCCGCCCCTGTGGGCGGCTATTAAATGTTGAACGCCCGGGAGGCCGTCGATACTGACGGGAAGCTGAAGGGGCCGAGCCAGTAAAGGCCCGTCGCTTAAACGCGGGCCCGCGCGGTCTTTTCTTGACCGGTAAGGAAAAACTTTTACCACTTGATATGGTTTGGATATATTTATCTAGGTCTTCACCGAATAGTCTTCCACCCTGAAAGGGAAATCCTGCTAAAAGTTTTTTGCAGGGTGCCTCTGCTGATCAGTTCTTTAGCCACAAAAGACGACGCATATGAACCAACAGCAGAGCTAGACGGGACGCCCGTTGAACGGAGTCCTTAATAGCATCTACTGCAAAGCAGAGAGCCCTTGGGAGGTCTGCTAATTCACGAGTTTGCTGAGCCGGCATGTCCTTTTAAAATCTGTTTCTTTAAAGCCTGACAAACGCCAATGGCTGCCACTGCTGGCTGAACCACGGCACCTACTGTGGTAAACAAAGCCTTCAGTAGGGTCTCCAATTTTTTGTCGGCCGGATCTTTGAACATCTGGACATTTCCAACCGGACAGGTCAGGGATTTATTCACGCAGGAAATGGCCGCGTCCACAGTAGGGAGTGCCCATTTCTTTGCAAATTCTTCTTCCATAGGATAGAAAATAGGATTTTTTTCCCTCCTAAAAAGGTTCACTATCAGGTCGAGCCCAATCCTGAAAAAAACACGCTCTCCAGAAGGGGGTGAATTGGAAAAGACACCCCAGTTAATGGTGCCTTTAAAGAACCTAATGAGGATACTGCAGGGGCTAATAGTTCTGACACTGGAAGTTTTTAAAAGCAGTGCGAACAATATCTGTCAGAGACTGGATCCACAGGCTCTCCGCTTGAGAAGCCGAAAAAATGTATCTAGAGTGGAACCCTCCATGTCTGAACCGTCGGGACTCTGGTCCGCTTGATCCCCTTGTGGGTCCTGTTCCTCCGGCGAGGAGACCCCGCATCTGAAAACACCAATCTAGGTGACGGGGATCTAGCCCGTTTGCCACCTGGCAAAGAGCGGGCAATCAAAGCCGTTAACCTTTCCTCTAGCCCACCCAGGGTGGTCGCTAGCATTTCTTCCGTTACGTAAACGGGAACAGGTGGATTGGGGGCCGCCTCTGCCCCCAGCACCCTCAATGGCTCCTGTAAGATGCTACTCGGTGGCCTATCTAGCGAGGGTGGGACCATCCTGGCCCAAATCCTCTGACCCCGATGGAGACTTGTTCTTTGGCACCCTTTGCAGCCTTAGCTGGTCCTGATCCCTTGGGAGCCATTGCACAACCTTGAGACACCCCTGTAGCCAACACCCGACTGTTGTAGCTAGGAGTGAACTAATAAGAACAGGCTATGGAAAAAGATATATTTTTTTTTTTTTTTTTTTTTCCACCCTCTAGAATGTGGCAATACCGAGGAAAACCTGTGAGTATTGCAACACCAATGCCCGTTAGCTGGAGCCCAAGGTAGACTCGGATGCTGCCGGATCTAAGGCTGAGTCCCTTCAAGAAAAAAAACTTTTTTTTTTTTTTTTTTCTTTTGGTCAAAGTGGACTTTAAGTCCAGACCTGAAGATCCACCAACCGCCACTAGGTGTCACTGCATGCCAAAAAATGGCTCAGCTGCGCGCTCTGTGTCCTTTCTCCACCGCTCTCAGAAGGGAAAGACCAGCCCTGACCCTGCCGGCCCGCCCCCCCTATGCACGAGGACGCCATAAAAGACGGCGTGCACGCGCGCGCAAGCGCGCGCACCCTCCCCACGCTGAAATCAACATGGAGGAAGCAGAGAGCAGAGGAGAAGCATGGATCAGCGCCAGCAGCCCAAACTGACACCAGGTAAGCACTAATTCTCAATGTAGTGCACACATAGGAGGAAGCTGTCCCCATAGGCTTCCTAAGAAACAGGAGTTTCACCAGCATTCCCTCTTTATAGTACGTGGGGGCTGCAGTATCAATGCTAACAGGCAGATCTGGGGGGAGTAGCAAATATATATCTTAAACAAGCATACATATATCTACATGTTATCTGGGTAAACATTAGTACATCCCATCCTGCCTCAAAAGACATAGTGGAGATAGTGGCTGATGCATAAGCATACCATTAGCCAACCCAGAACCCCCAGGGGGATACCTACTGTCGAACCAAGTCCCGCAGGTTCCCTCTTACCTGCTCCACGCCGCAGGGTATTGCAAACTGCAAGAGGCCCAATCTTCCCCCATCTCCGTGGGTATTGTCTAGGACCTTCAGGGACCGGGGTCCTGTGATTAAGGAACCCACACACCTGGGCCTATATAGCATCCTGGCATCAGTAGCGTTTAGTTCTTGGAAGAGACTAAGGCACTGGAGCCCAGAATCCAGCCCTCCAAGGAGAGGCATTATAGGCAAAACCCCACTCCAGCAGGGCCCGGGTACCGTACACCTTGGCTTTGAAGCACTTCGGACGGATCCGGCTAGCTATCCTGGGTCCCGAGACCTCCGAGGGACAGCTAGACGTGACCAACACCTAAGACACTGGCGAAAAAACTGAAGCACTCTCAGTGGGAGGGGGCTATATAGGGAGGAACTTCCTGTGAATTTGATTACACCAGTGTCCACACCTGAAGGTACCCATATAACCCATATGTAATGGCTATGCGCTCTGTGTCCCGTGATGTACGATAAAGAAAAGGCCCACACCAAAGAAATTTTGGAATAACGCTGAGAAACAGCAGCGCCCTGCACATGAGAAGCTCTGCGTTGTGATGCAGTCGGTGTGCTGCCCTTAAGCTGGCCCCTGGAGGGCATCCTGCCTTGTTGGAGATGTGCCTCCTCCTACTTCTCCTCTCTCCTATCATGGAACCCACGTGGAGTCAGTGACCTCATCATCCCCTCCCTCCTCATCACTGTAGAAAACCTGTCAGTATGTTGCAGCTGGGAGAACATGACTGCCAGATTGCTGTCGTTCTTGGGCACCCCCTCTCTCTGGACTCACGTTACTGCATTCCTCTAGCTGTGTACCATCATCGGAGCCTTCAAAACGCTGTGCATCCTCCTGCAGCATGTACTCAACACTGTGGTGAAACAGTTCGGGGGAATCCTCAGGAGGACATGGTGGGGCTAGGGAAGGAGTGACTGATGCCATTGAGCAGAGGGAAGAGGCCATGTTGGCAGCTGCTTTGCCAGACAAAGTACCCTGAGCCTGGGTAAGAGAGGATGAGGAGGATGAGGACGGCTTGGTCATGCACTCTATCAAGTCTTCGGTATGTTGTGGCTCAACACTGCCAGCTGCCGAAAAAAAGGACGATCGTGCTGATGAGGATGCACCGTGTCCACGACCAGCACTGTTGCCTCTAGACGCAGGGCCTGCTTGCCCTCTTTTATCCGCTCGTGACTCTCTGCCTCTCCTTGTTGTCCTTCCAGACATACTAATGGCCTGCAGGGAGATGTAGCTGCACAAATACTGACAATACCTGCAGATCCCTGCCTGTGGTATTAATATGAGCAGATCTCTGCCTGGAGGAATTAATATGAGAACACTAGCTTTACATAGTGTAGGGGTTTAGCTTGGTAGCGGGTGTGTGTGACCCCCTGGGTGGGTTCACTACACACTGATCTATACAGAGAGGCAGTCGAGGACGGTGGAAAACAAAGATTATGGTTTATTCTTCCATATTGCTGGAAACAAGTGCACGCATCCAAACAGCATAAACAAAACAAAACATAAAATAAACACTGGCCACTTGGGGCGTCTACTTTCACCACACAGGAACCTATCTATGGAGTCTGGCACAGCTTACTGCTGGGCAGACACTGCTGGTCATACAGCAGAAAAACAATAGTCTTTTTTTATTATTATCACAAAGAAAAATCAACACCACCTCACCTCTTCAGAAGTCATTCTCAGTTCACTGCACTCCTTAACTCAAAAAGCCTCAGGATGCAGCAATCAGTAGTCATCCTCTGGATAACTTATTGAGGCCTTAATTTCCTCATTCTGAACAGCTGAAGCTTTCCATGCCCTTAAACCTTTCTGGCTATTTCTGCAGCCGACACCTAATAGTAATTGGTGAATTGTCTAAACAAGGCAGAAATGTATCTCCCGTCTGTGACAACACCCACAGATTTACCTGACTTCCTGTCACATACCCCCCCTCTTGTTTCAACCCCAGGGTTGGGACACAGGTTGCCAGGCACGCATGCTCTCGGGACAACCCATCTGCATTCCCCATTTTAACACCGGGACGATGCGTTACCACAAAACTAAATTCCTGAAGGGCCAGGAACCACCTATTTATTCTCCTATTGGTCTCCTTGTTCTGTGCCATCCACTTCAATGGGGCATGATCCGTCACCAGTTCAAACTGTCTACCCACGAGGTAGTACCGGAGAGAATCCAAAGCCCATTTCACCACCAAACACTCTTTATCAATGGTGGCATAATTCTCCTCATGGGCCTTCAACTTTCAGCTGAGGTACATAACAGGGTGTTCCTCCCCCTTGATAATCTGGGACAGTACAGCTCCTAACCCCACATTTGATGCATCTGTCTGAACCACAAAGTCCCGTGAAAAATCAGGTGAATTTAAAACTGGCTGACTACATAAGGCCTGTTTTAAAGCCTGAAAAGCTGTTTCTGCTTCGGGAGTCCATTTGGTCATGACAGACTCCTTCCCTTTGGTCAAATTGGTCAGGGGAGCAGCCTGTGAGGCAAAATGGGGGATAAAGCGGCGATAATAACCCGCGATCCAAAAAAATGCACAAACCTGTTTCTAGTTGGTGGGACGTGGCCAACAGTGTTGAGCGGAATACGCCATATTCGATTTCGCGATATTTCAAGAATATATAGAAGAATATTCGCAAAATATTCGTTAATATCGAATATTCGTGATATTTTATCAAAAAAATTTTTTTGCGAAATTTCGCTAATGCGAATGCGAAATTTCGCTAATGCGAATGCGAAATTGATTGCGAAATTCTCGTCTGCGCATGCGTGCGAACAACACGCGAAAACGGAGATCATTTCCTATAGGAAGCACAATGCTAAGCTCTTAGATCGCAATACACAGGTCTGATGCAAAAGAAGGGCAGAGAAAGTATTCGCAAATATTCGTAATACGAATATTCGCATTGCGAATATTCGGCAACATAAAAGGATCGCCTCAGCTACTCGGCCAAGGGTCTCTAATCATACTAGCAATGCTTTTAGACGTCGATGGAGATCACTAGGATGTGATCTGTTTTAAAAATAAATTTGAAAAAATACGAATATTCGCAATAGCGAATATTCGCCGCGATATTCAAGTTATTCGCGAATACTCGAATATGCAATATTCGTAAAAATATTCGCAATGCGAATATTCGTGAGCAACACTAGTGGCCAATCCTGAATAGCCTCAACTTTGTTTATTTGGGGCTTGATTAGACCTCTTCCAATGGTATACCCCAGATACTTCGCCTCTTCTAGCCCAAGGGTAAATTTTTTTGGATTGGCTGTAAACCCGGCTTTCCAGATGGAATCCAACACAGCCTGAACTATTGGTAATTGTGAGTCGCAATCCTCACTGTGGATGACAACGTCATCGAGGTTTGCAGCAGCATAGGCTCGATGAGGCCGAGACTCTTATCCATGGTGCGTTGAAATGTGGCGGGAGCATTCTGTAACCCAAAAGGCATCCTCCGATATTGGAAAGATCCGTCTGGAGTTACAAATGCTGTTTTTTCCCTGGCCAACTCCGAGAGAGGAATTTGCCAATAACCCTTGGTCAGGTCTAACGTCGTCATGTACCGGGCAGTGCCTAGGCGATCAATCAGGGCATAGGATAGGAAAACTTAGTGATTTTATTCAGGTGGCAAAAGTCATTACAAAACCGCCAACTTCCATCTGGTTTGGGCACTATGACAATGGGACTGGACCAATCACTATTTGACTCTATCACCTCCAGCTCAAGTATTTTTTTTACTTCCTGGTGAATTGCCTCTCGCCGGGCTTCTGGAATTCTATAAGGCTTCAACTTGACCTTATCCCCTGGTGTGGTGATAATGTCATGTTCAACTCTGGAAACCCAACCTGGCAGGTCTGAAAACGTCTTCCTATTCAAATTCCTTAACCTCCTGTTGTTGAGTTTTGGACAGAGTCTCCGCTGTCCCAACTTCAGGGACAGCTAGGTTAAATGGAGCAGAAAATCAGGTAGTCTTAGCGACCAGGGACTCTCTATCCTTCCATGGTTTCAACAAGTTCACGTGATAGAGCTGCTCAGGTTTTCGTCTTCCTGGTTCTCTAATTTTCACCACCCCCATTTTCTCCAACACTTCATAGGGACCCTGCCATTTGGCTAGGAATTTACTTTTGACCGTGGGGACCAGCACCAACACCCTATCACCAGGTTTAAAGGAACAGACCTGGGCCCCACGATTGTAAATCCTTTGTTGAGGCAACTGGGCTTGGGCTAAATGTACCTTCACAATCGGCATCACTTGGGCAATCCTGTCTTGCATTTGTGCCACATGTTCAATCACACTTCGATGAGAGGAACTCTCACTCTCCCATGTTTCCCTGGCAATGTTCAGTACGCCCAGGGGGTGCCTCCCATACAGTAGCTCAAATGGAGAGAACCCTGTGGACGATTGGGGAACCTCTCGTATGGCAAACATCAGATAAGGGAGCAGATAATCCCAATTCTTTCCGTCTTTATCCACCACCTTGCTCAACATTTGTTTTAAAGTTTTATTAAACCTTTCCACTAACCCGTGTTTGAGAGTGATATACTGATGTACTTAATTGGGTCACCTTCAGGAGTTTACAAAGTTCTCTGGTCACCCTAGACATAAACGGGGTGCCCTGGTCAGTTAGGACTTCCTTAGGAAGACCCAGATGGCTGAAAACCTGAAATAACTCTTTGGCAATGGTTTTAGCAGAGGTGTTTCGGAGAGGAATCGCTTCTGGGTAACGGGTGGCATAGTCCATTATTACCAAGATGTGCTGGTGCCCTCTAGTGGACTTCAGTAAGGGGCCAACCAAGTCCATGACGATCCTCTCAAAAGGGACCTCGATAATGGGCAGGGGTACCAACGGACTGTGAAAATGTGGCATGGGTGCAGTAATCTGACACACTGGACAAGAGCAGTACAATTCCACTTCCTTAGTGATCCCAGGCCAATAAAACTTCTGGGTGATTCTCTCCCGGGTTTTTTCTGCTCCCAAATGTCCCCCAAAAATGTGCCCATGGGCCAGTTCCAAAACAATCTTGTGGTACGGTTTAGGCACTACCAGTTGCTCAATGGTGTCCTCTATCCTCTGTGACACTCGATATAACAGGTCCCTTTCAATAATGAAGTAAGGGAGGGCAACCCTTTCATCAAGGTTAACTAACTCCCCATCTATCTTCACTACATTCTCCCGTGCTCTTAGCAATGTGGGGTCCCTCAATTGCTCAGTGATAACATTTTCCCTGTGCACCTCGAGGTCATCAAACCCTATCGGATGCTGTTCCTCTTCTGAGGTAGCAGGCTCCTCCCTAGGGACTGGTGTTTCCCCTGCTAAGACTGAGAACGGAAACTCAGGAGAATCCTCACAGTTGGAGAATTCTGGAGTAGATGTTTCAGGCTCAGAAGAACCACCTACTGGGGAATCTGGGCAATCCCAGAGTTCCCAGAACTTTGGGAAATCCCTTCCCACAATGGTGTCATGTGGCAGTTTGGGAACTAAACCCACTTGGTGACACAAGTTACTGAGGGAGGTTTCAAAGGAAACCGTAGTCACCGGATATTCTTGAGTGTCCCCATGTACACAAACTACAGCTATTTTCCTAGGATGTAAGGTTTTTCCCACCACTAGATCACTTTTCACTAAGGTGACCAGGCTACCTGAATCCAACAATACCACAACATCTTTACCATCTAAGCACATTCTACATAAAGGTTTCTCATTCCCCTTTACTGCAGTGCATGTGGTTGCAAAAAGGGACTGTCATCTCTCTGTCAGAAAGTCACACTGCATGGGTTCATCATCCGCTGAGCAAAACGGTGCTACATGTCCCTATTCCCGGCAAGGGTAACAAATCAACCTTTTGGTCCTCTCCTGTGGGATGGGTCTTCCAGGCCGCTCTCGCCAAACATTACCAGTAGTTCCGATAAAACCTCTAGCTGCTCTTTGGTCCCTCTCTCCACCCCCATCCATTGATGCAGTCTTACCTATAGGTGGGGAGGGCCTGGTCTTGGGGTGGAAAGTCTGTGCGTCTCTGGGGAAAGAGGACAAATTCTCTGTTGTTAGGTACCTTTCGACCAGGTCTACTAGTTTGTCTGCGGTTTCCGGAGCACCATGGCTCACCCACTTTTGCAGGGTGTTAGGAAGAGACCTAAGGAATTTGTTCATGACTACTTGCTTCAAAATTTTTGGTCCGGACAGAATTTCTGGCTGCAGCCATTTCCTAGCCAAATGGATGAGGTCATACATCTGCGATCGAGGTGGCTTCCTCAGATGATAACTCCAATTGTGGACCCACTGAGCACGGACATCCAGGGTTACATCAAAACCTGCCAATATTTCCTCTTTTAACCGATCATAGTTTTTTGCATCTGCAAGCTCCAAATAAAAATATGACTTTTGGGCTTCTCCAGATAATAGTGGAGCCACTAGTCCAGCCCACTGTTCTTTAGGCCAACTCTCTTTTTCCGCTGTTCTCTCAAACGTGGTCAGAAACATCTCAGGGTCATCATCTGCAATCATCTTTGGCAATAAGTGTCTTACCCAAAAAGTCGGTATGTTACTGGTCTGACTCCCAGCCTCAGTCTGCTGTCTCTGAAGCTGTTTCACGATGGCCTCCATTTGCTGCTGATGTCTCTGTTCCAAGCCTGCAATGCTCTCTCTCGGTGAGCTGCAAGGCTCTCTTGGTGAGCCTGTTGTTGAGCTGCAAGGCTCTCTCGATGAGTCTGTTGTTGAGCTGCAATGCTCTCTTGGTAAACCTGTTGTTGAGCTGCCATGCTCTTTTGGTGAGCTGCAAGGCTCTCTTGGTGAGCCTGTTGTTGAGCTACGTGAGCCTGTTGTTGAGCTGCAAGGCTCCGCTGCAAACCTGCATTTGCTATAGCCAGCTGTTTCAGTATCTCCTCCATTTTGGGTTTACTTTAACTGCCCGCGGCACTCCACCATGTGTAAGGGGTTAGCTCATTAGTGGGGTGTGTGACCCCCTGGATGGGTTCACTACACACTGAACTATACAGAGAGGCAGCCGAAGACGGTTGAAAACAAAGAGTTTGGTTTATTCTTCCATATTGCTGGAAACAAGTCCAAGCATCCAAACAGCATAAACAAAACAAAACATAAAATAAACACTGGCCACTTGGGGCATCTACCTTCATCACACAGGAACCTATCTATGGAGTCTGGCACAGCCTACTGCTGGGCAGACACTGCTGGTCATACAGCAGAGAAACAATAGTCTTTTTGATTTTTATCACACAGAAAAATCAACAACCACCTCACCTCTTCAGAAGTCTTTCTCACTGCTCTCCTTAACTCAAAAAGCCTCAGGACGCAGCAATCAGTAATCATCTTTTGACTAACTTATAGAGGCCTTAATTGCCTCATTCTGAACAGCTGAAGTTTTCCAACGCCCTAAACCTTTCTGGCTACCTCTGCAGCCAACACCTGGTAGTAATTGCTGTATTGTCTAAACAAGGCAGAAATGTATCTCCCGTCTGTGACAACACCCACAGATTTACCTGACTTCCTGTCACACCCCCCTTCTTTGCTACCGGGTTCATCGCGTGGTATACCATCTGGAAAGCTCTATTTCTAAGAAAGGGAGGCCCCCCTTATCTAAAATGTGTCTCATGAATAAATGCAATCATCACTTCCCATTTTCTTCAATTCCTGTAAAAGCATCTGCCTCTTCTCTGGGATATTTAATCCCTTGGCATTAATTGAAATTATTGATAGGGCTTCCATTTCTAATCCAACAAAACAAAATTCTACAACCTCAGAGAACGGGAAAACAAAACCAACCAGCTAGGGGACATCTGGTGCCAGAGAGAGGGAAAAAAATCCCCTTACCAAAAATCCCCTTACCAAACCACACTCCCCCTACTTAAAACTAATATCACTGGAGAGAAAGAGGAAGAAATGTAAGCCTCCCCTCCTCCCCAGCGATATGGAAAGCTACTAGCTTTAAACATTCTAATTCCCTTCACCAATGAGCGTTAGTCTATCAGGGGGAAATTAACTGCGCGTGCCCCTGGTGGGGGAGTCCCCGTTCCTTCCAACTATTTCTCTGTGCCCAATTATCCGACTTAATTTAATTTACCCCTGCCCAGTCCTCCAAACCCTGTACCACTCTTTCCTTCTATTCTATTCTTATTTAGTTTTGTCCAACAAAGATAGGGAAGGGGTATCAGAGAGAAAAGTGCTCTTTTCCTTCAGAGTTGCAATTTGGAACCCCCCCTTAAACTAAATCCCCTAGCAAAAAAAAACCACATTAAATCCCCCTTACCTCTTCCTAGAGATTTCCAATACCCCCCCTCTAAGGTATTCATGCAGGCTCCACTCTCCTTTCACACGACTTCCCAACCAAATTATTTGATCCCAGGTGCAAATTACATTCAACCACGTAACTTGAGCCCCCATATCATAAACATCACATAAACTTGTTAAAATGGAATAATAAAATAATATAAAACATATAATATAACATATAATATAATAAACAGACCATCCCTCTCCCTTGCATATCCCCATTTCTTAGTCATATCTTAAAGGATACGTTTTGTTTCATATCTTAAAGGGCCTCCCCTAAGGGAGGTCCACACCAATTATCAATATCAAGAAGGGAAAAAAATGAGGGAGAGAGGAAAAAAAACCTTCCTCCATCAACCCCTTTAAATCAGTCTTAACCCCACTCATACCCTCTTTGTGTTGTGTCTGTGCCACTACTTATATAATTAGTATTGTGTTATGTGTATGTGTTATGTGTATACTCCTTCTCTCTCCCCCCTCCGCTATAATTACCCCCCCTCAAAAAAAAAAGGGGGGGGAATCCCCTTCCCCATATCACCTACTTGTGTCTGTGATACCTCTTCTCAATATATTCCCCCCCCCCCCCCAAAAGGGGGCTACCCCTTCTATTTATGTGAATTGCCCCAATTCTTTTCACCTTTCCTTCTCTCCCTTTTCCCCTACCCCTTTTAAAAGACAACATTTCCCCCTCTCTCCCCCCCTCCACTCACACACTAAGAAATTATATGTCCCAAATGTCCCACCTTAACCCCAGCAAGGGAGAGGGAGGGAGGGGGGCAACGGGGAGATAAAAAGGGAGAAACCTCCTGGGGTCTCAACCCCCATCCCCTTACTCCAAATTTCCTTCCCTGTCTCCTGCAAATAAAAGAGCAGAGTATAACAAAAAATTTGGGGAGAGAAATAAACAATAAACAGAAAACAATGTTATTTATCAAAATCTTTCTCCCTCCTCTCTCTCCATTTGCCCCTTTAACTCCATAGGGAAGGCAAAAACATCAAAATAAATAAATAAAAGGAGCACAAAAACAAAGAATACAAGATATTAGTCATATATGATTCATACAGATCCAATATTCCTATCTACCTACTGTATATTCTGGGCATTCTAGGATTTAACTGCATCCAGTCCAGCACCTCAAATGGTTCAGTTTCCAAAAATAAAAATAAATCTGGGAGGTCCGCTCTGGAATGTAACCAAAAAGAATGTGGGCCTTTCCTGATAAGAACTGAGATTGGGAATCTCCACCTGTATGTGTCCCCCCCCCCCCCCAGTCCTTCACCTGGTCTAATATTGGACGGAGGAGGACTCTAAACTGGAGAGTGGCACTTGATAAGTCAGGTAGTATTTTTAACTGTACCCCATTAAACTCTATTGTCCCAGCCTCCCAGGCCTTCCACAGAATTACCTCCCTATACGAAAAGTAATGCATTCAACATATCACATCTCATGGGCGACTGCTATATTTCGGCTTGGGGCCCAGAGCCCTATGTACTCTGTCCATTTCAACATTTAAAGGCATAGCGTCTTTCAAAACTTTTTGGAAAATACGTTTTACCGTGTCTTGAAGATCCTCTTACTCTGCTGACTCTGGGACCCCTCAAACACGTACATTGTTACGACGACTTCGGTCCTGGAGCTCCTCCAACTGCAGCTGTAGGGACACTGTGACATCCACCTGAGCATGTCTCTCTCCTTCCAATACCTTCACCCATTGCTCTAAATTCTTTGATACGCTCTCCCCCTCTATTGCAGGGTCCTCCAGCACCTGTATTTCTTCTCGGATTTTCTCCAAATCCTTGGAGTGCGCCTCTTCCACTTTTGAAATCAGGGTGCCAATATCTGCCCTAGTAGGGAATGCTTGAATTAACGCCTTTAAGTCCTCCATTTCACTTTTCAGCTCACCAGACTCTCGTGGGGGGAGGGAGGTAGCAGTCCCAGCTAATATAGCAGACATACAGGGGCTCTGCCAATATGAGAGGCTGGCTTGCTATCCTGTGAGGTACCCACCAGACTGCCTCCTCACATCCGTCAGTCGGCTCTTACCTTCAGAGCGCTGTCCTCCTCCCTGTAAAGTCGTAAAGTACCGTTCAATCACTGGTTTCTCTGCAGGTCTGGGTGCTTGAGCTGGTGCTGACAATTCTGCCTTTACAGGACGTTCGGCTCTCCCTCTGCCTCCACGGGTGCATGTCGCTGTATCAACACCACGTTAAATTACGCACTCCTCCCCAGCAGCAGGCTCACTCAGCACACCGCCGCTTGTCTCTTCAGTCGTCACGCCCGGAGCTGTTGGAGGAGACGGGAGCTCACAGCTCTACTCCCTCACCCGGCCATGCGCAAGCCACCCATCATCATGTTATCAGCATTAAAGTAAACTTAAGGCAGAGGGGTCTGCACAAATGCAGCCACGGGGAATGCCCCCCCAGATCATCAAAAATACAAACTCCCACCACCCCCCAACCCCCCTTCCTAACAGGGGATTCAGTGGATCAGCCCCATTGTACTTATCCGTGCTATCGCAACTTCTGATCCGGGTTCCTTTTGTAGTAGCCAGCCACCCATGCCCTCCTGCCCCCCAAATCTCATGTGACAGGCAGGTAGTCATTCTCTCACATGCCACTGAAGTATGAGTCTCCCCCTTGCTCCGCGCAGTCCCAGGCCCAAAACAGTCAACATAACACGGGGGGAAATCTCGCATGAGGGTTGACAGCTTTCTCGCGGCATGTCCCCCAGGCTTCCACTTCAGGGGGAGGTAAGGTCACGGGGAGAATCCCCAGAGGGACAAGGGCTGCCAGGTCACAGCTGCCGTCGCGCAGCACTCGCAGAATCCAGCCGCCACCACCTCAGGGCAGAAAAGTGAAACAGGTGTAGCACTGACCCCCGAAGGAGATGCTGGTTTGATTTGGGCCTGCACTCTACCAATAAACCCCACTAACTTGGCTCAATCCCCTTGGAACAGCTGTGATGCAATGCAATACAATACAATGAAAGACAGTACAAAATACCTGTATTGTAACCCCAGGATCCACTGACTGCACCTGGTGGGGGAAAACAATACGCCACAAAAACTGGATACTTAACCAGAGATATATTTTACTGTAGAATATGCAAAAAAAAAATGGTTACAGTAATTGTGCTGTCATCCCAACATAAGACAGCAGCACAATAGATTTCAATACAAACAATTAAAAAAAAAGTATACACATATATATATATATATATATATATATATATATATATATATATTTTAAACGTTGGGGGTAATTAACTCTTGTGGCAGATGCGTTTTTTGTGCAGTGAGTCAACACCAAACAGGCATATAACGTTAAGGGCCTGGTAGCCCACGTTTATTAAAGGAGAAAAAAAGAAACAAAAGTCCATTCAGGAATCCCACGCAGGGGTTTAAACGTTAGTTAGCGACAACTGAAAATAACAGCCCACCTGGCTACTCTTTAACAGCACTGCGGCTACAGGTACTGGTTCCTCAAACCATCACCTGGTCCAGACCCACGGTCCTGGATGCACGCGGCTCCAAAGCCTTCCAACGCGTACAGCATCTATCCTCACACAGAGACAATAACAGCCATTGCTCCCACTTCCTTCACCTTCCTTCCCTCATCTGCTCTCCCCAGCCCTTCATTTAATGAGCTGCCTGCACCTGGGCAGGCAGCTTGCAGGCTGTCTTCAAAACCTGGACACAGGTTGGAGATCCAGTCCCACCCAGATCTCTGAAGGATCTCCAAGCCATAGAGCCCCATGTAGCAATAGAAAAAATATGAGAAAACTGCCAGCGCAGTAGTTTTCTCTGTTTTTAAATTTACGCTCTGCAGCTCTGCAATCTGGCTATATGCAGACCGTGTGTCCATTTCATCGTGACAGTAGTCCCTACTGTTACAATATATATATATATATATATATATATATATATTGTGTCTATACCTGGGAGCTCCCCCTACTTTATAAGCTATGTGTGAGATCTCACTCAAAGTGCTTTGTCCTGGGTCCTGGGTCTTCTTTTCTTCGCTAGCTAAAGTGGCTCTTTGTGATTTGTAATCCACAGTTTTGGTAAAATAAATTGAAGTGAAAATGCTCCTGGTGTAGCTGTAACAACTATTTTAATATTGCTTGAGACATCAAGGTAGATAGGCCTTAAGCCTTCCCAGTGTCTGTTGCTCTGCTCCCTTGTGGAACTATAATTTCCAGTGAGGCCTGTATATAAGTCTAACTGCATGTGCGATTTAACAAATTGTGGGCCGTGACCCGCTCACCCACTGGATAGAGGCTCCGTGTGGTAACTTTAGTCCGGTGACTGCAGCTTGCTTCTCCGTCAGCTGGGCCAATCGCTCTGTTCAGCTCCGCTGGGTGAATCCCGTCCTCCGATGCTCGGATGAATGTCTCTGGGTCCCTGCAATCTGGCCACCGTCTCCCCACATGTCCTCTCAGGTAGGCCACACGATTCCAAGAGAACTAAAATGGCTGCTCCGGCTCCTTTTATCCCCTACCCAGCATGCACTGCTCAAGAAGGTGTTCCTGGGTAGCTGATCAAACCTCCTCCTGAAAAAGGTCATCCTCCTCCTCCAAAACAACAGTCACTTCCTCTCTCTTGTGCTTCTTTCAGGAAACACTAAATATCTGCACTACCAGTAGTTGGCCACTAGATGGTGCCAAATATCAATCTATAACAATCCTGAAATATCATTACACAATATTAGCACAAGATTTAGAGGCAAAAATACCCCCGCTACACAGGTCTATATGGGCACGGGGGGGGGAGGGGGTTAACAGTATAACCAGGGGGGGTATGTGGCTTATGGCCTACTCACGGTGACCCTCTCTGGATGGCGCTCTGGGTCTTCTCCTGCCCCGCTGTTGCCGAGGTTGTGCTGGAACTCAGTAGATGAAGGGTCCCGATCTGCCTGCCATCCGTGGGAGTAACTGCAGCCAGTCGGGGACCAGGATCTGCTCCACTTCAAAAAAGAGAAAAAGCACCGGAAGGTCCACCCCCGTCTCTCCGGAAAGTCACCGTCAGAGGGTATCCCCACTGATATGTAAGGTCCAGGATTGGTCTCAGCAATGCGCTTCGTCTCAGCGTCGCCCCAGAGAGATCCGGTAGGATTTTGACCCGTGTGTCTTCCAGGTGCACCTCTCCCTGCTCCCATGCTCTGTGTAGTATGTTGTCTTTCTGTGAGTAGTGCAATAGTCTGCAGATGACATCACCGGGGCCTCTCCGGATTCACCGACTGGGGCCCCAGTGTCCTGTGCGCTCTATTCACTTCAATCACCCATGCTGGATCTTCCAGTACCGAGCGGAACAGGTCCTGTATTGTCTGCCCCGGGGTCTCTACCGATTCCGGCATCCCCCGAAGCAGCAGGTTGTAGTGGCGGCTCCGGTCTTTGACATTCTCCAGATGTAGCTGTAGAGCAATGGCAGCACCCCGGTGGTGATCATGGGCTCTCTCCAGCTCCACCACGCGGTGCTCCAGAGCCGCAAAGGAGGTCTCCCCGAAGTCAGATAGGGTGGCCACATCCGCCTTCACCTCCTGGAAATCCCTCCTGTGCATTTCCTCCAGGTGGAGGAGCAGTGCCTCGATGTCTGATCTGGTGGGGAGGGCTTGAAGCAGTGCCCGAATGTCAGCGTCCATCTGGCTCCCCTCAGGGTGGTGCCCGGGGTGTCGCCATGCTTGCCAGTGGCGATCCGGTACGATCCGGTGATACTACCCGCCGGGGTAGTCGGAGTGGTCGGGATGGTATCTCACTCACTGCAGCCTTGGGCCTCCTCTGGGTCACCACGTGGGACACCTTGTGGTACCGTTGCCCTGGCGCCGGGAAGAGGGTTGTTGTTTTTGCTGGAAATAACGATGAATGTCCCCGTTTACGGTGCTGGAGCGGGTCACCCTGGTTGCTGCTCTCGGTTTGTGTTTTTTGGCTGATTGCATGCCGCTGTCCATCAGGTTATTGCCGGTGAAGAAGGATCAGGGCCAGGAGCTCTAAAAAAGATAGCCTTACTCCGCCATGTCCAGGCCACGCCCGTCCCCATGATTTCTTTTAGCGGCCCTGATCAAGAGTATTGGCATATATTGAGTATGCAGATATTTCAAAGTGAATAAAGCAGTATGTTAAACAAACATTAAAAAATCTATAAATCAAAATGGGAGGAAATGAACCTACCAAGGCAGCTTGAACCCAGATCAAACTAATGCCGCGTACACACGATAATTTTTCGGCATGAAAAAAATTTTGTTTTTGAAAAACGTCATTTATAATGATCGCTAGGGGCGCTTCTGTAGATTTACGTGTAGAATATGCAAATGAGCTAGATACGCCGTTTCACAAATGTACTTGCGCCCGGCAAATTGATATACGTCAATTACGTAAGGCTTACGACCGACGTAAAGTTACCCCTGCTATATGAGGCGCAGCCAATGTTAAGTATGGACGTCGGAACAGCCGTCAATTTTTACGTTGTTTGCGTAAGTCGTACGCGAATAGGGCTGTGCGTAAGTTACGTTCACGTCATAGGCAGTGTTCGGCGTATCTTAGGCATTCTATCTGACGTGATTCTGAGCATTTGCACTGGGTTACATCCACGGACGGCGCATGCGCCGTTCGTTCGGCCATGCATCTACATGGGGTCATGCTTCATTAGCATACAACACGCCCCCTACCTGCCTACTTTGAATTACGCAGGCTTACGCCGGCTCATATACGATACGCCGCCGTAACTTAGGATGCAAGTGCTTTGAGAATACAGCACTTGCCTCTCTAAGTTGCGGCGGCGTAGCGTAAAAAAGATACGCTACGCTGCTCTAAAGATAGCCACCCTACGTGGATCCGGGCCAAAGTTCCTACAGTGGAAAAGGAAATGTGGAGTGTATAAAATTAATTAAATATATTCAAACAACAAAACCAAACCATTCAATGTTCAATAGTGAACAGGATAGTAGTTACCTTGGTGGGTCTTGAAAAATAGAATCAATTATATTTTCTCCTGCTGTAACAGCAGATGAACGTCTTGTGGAACAATCAAAAGGAAATAAATGGCAGACTGGAGTGCATGAATACATTCAGCGATATTCATTTAGGCAGGATTGAGTTTTGATAAATGTATTCCAAAGATTATACAACGGGGATGGAAAGATGTGCCTCAGACAGAAGATAGTGGCAAACAGCTGCATTCATACAGTATAGTCCTTCTGGCCTGGTGACGTCTGACGTCACTGCAGGGACGTGGATGTAACGAAAGGATGCTCATGCGCGTGAGTCCCCTCCCCCCTACAGTTAGAATCACACACTAGGGAACATATTAACCCCTTCGGTGCCCCTAGTGTTAACCCCTTCCCTTCCAGTCACATTTGTACAGTAATCAGTGCAGTTTTATAGCACTAATCGCTGTATAAATGTGAATGGTCCCAAAAATGTGTCAAAAGTGTCCGATATGTCCGTCGCAATGTCACGGTCAAAAAAACAATTGCAGATCGCCGCCATTACTAGTAAAAAAAATAATAATAACAAAAATCAATAAAACTATACCCTATTTTGTAGATGCTATAACTTTTCCGAAAACCAATCAATATATGCTTTTTGCGATTTTTTACCAAAAATATGTAGAAGAATGTGTATCAGCCTAAACTGAGGAAAAAAAATATTTTTATAGATTTTTTGGAGATATTTATTATAGCAAAAAGTTAAAAATATTGTTTTTTTTTCAAAATTTACGCTGTATTTTTGTTTATAGCGCAAAAAATAAATACGGCTGAGGTGATCGAATACCACCAAAAGAAAGCTCTATATGTGGGAAAAAAGGATGACAATTTTGTTTGGGAGCCACGTCGCACAACCACGCAATTGTCAGTTAAAGCGACGCAGTGCTGAATCGCAAAAAGGAAGGGGGTAAATTCATCCAGGTCTGAAGTGGTTAAAGAGGTTGTAAACCCTGGGAGGCAATTTAATCTTACTATATTGTCCATAACACAGGCAGCTGATCGCTGCCTGTGAAAGTGTACTCACATGTGTATTTTCTGTGTAAATCGGCTTTTTAGATATAATGACGTCATCCGCACTTGAGCACTAATCACCTTCATTAACGGCACCTAAGGAGTGCCGTTAATTCACTGATATTTTATCCGGAAATTACTGAGCGATCTTCTCCTCTGTGCCGTACAGAGGAGAAGTCTTGCAATGTTTAACTTCTCTGCTTCCTCATTCTTCCCCCATGTGACTGAATAAGACGTCACACCAGGGGAGTGTATCACAGCAGTATTGCCAGTGATTTATCATTCATAGTCGTGTATGTTGGTTGCCACGGTAACGTCAATCGAGAGCGAGGCTTGGTTATGGCGCTACGGCGCATGTGCGAGATTTCGTACAGGATAACACGAAGGGCAGAAGTAACGTCAGAAAAGGATTCAATAGACAGAAGTTATAATGGCACGGTCAGTACCCGGAAATACACAGAACTAGAACATCTAAAAAAAAGTTTTTATAGGCCTCGGTTTTGAATTAATTATATATGCATTACATCTAGCTTGGGTAAAGTAAAACTGAGAAAATCGGCATGGGTTTACATCCTCTTTAACGTAGGTGTTAATGCAAACTGAATAATTTGTCTCCCACCTTTGCCCAGCCCAGGAAACAAAATCACCAGGAATACATGCCACTCAGGTGGGAAAGCAGGTTAGTGTAGATATCTCCATTACATTAGGCTAAGGTGACCAGATTTTTTAAATAAAAGACGGGGACATGTTTTTTCTTTACTAGTAATGGCAAAAATCAGCGACTCTCTGCCCGTCATCGACCGCCTCACAAGTCTCACTCTTCGGGCCCGGCAACTAATGGATGGGGAGTGGAGGAAGATCACTCCACCAGGGAAGGCAAGGAGATAGGCAGGTGGCTGGCCAGGACTTGAGCCAAGGCAGAAGAACATGCAAGCGAAGCTGAATGGGCATGCGCCCGAAACTAAAGAAATATTCCCTCCGCTCCGACCAGCACATGATCATCAGAAAGAGGCACAGATAATGGGAAAAATACAACCCCCTTATGCTAGTAGGCACGGCGGAGTGGGGGGGGTGTAATTGTAATTTTTTTATTTTAATTCTGCGCTGACTGTCTTTGAAATTACCCCTGCCCCCTATTAAATCCAATCTGGGGACAAAACCAGGAACAGACTTGGTCCAGGGACAGTGTCCTCAATCAGGGGACTGTCCCCTGAAACTGGGGATGTCTGGTCTACATTAGGTGAGTTGTCATATTCGGCTCCATATCGCAGAATGCTACGGAAGTCACGTGGCGGCCAACTGCGCATGCACGTTGCGTTCCAAACGCAAGTGCGATGCGTTCCAATGGATTTACGACAGTACACATCAGTGAAACCTCGGTCGGCATCCAGGCTCATTCCTTAACTTCCTTGTGGATTGGAGGATGTTAAAAAAAGAGCCAGGAGGACGTGAGGCCGACTGGCCACTTTCCCCAAATTCCACGTCGCCCTGAATGCCGAGTTCACTGGTGTGTACTGTCGTAAATCTATTGGAACGCATCGCACTTGCGGTTGGAACGCATCGCGCATGCGCAGTTGGCTGCCACGTGACTTCCGTAGCATTCTGCGATAGGGAGCAGAATATGGCATTACATAGGCATTAGATTGTAAGGTCTAATGAGCAGGGCCCCCTGATTCCTCCTGTATTGAATTGTATAGTAACTGTCTACCCTCATGTTGTAAATCGCTGGACAAACTGTTGGCACTATATAAATCTTGTATAATAATAATAATCTGTCCCTACAAAGCAAGAAGTGTTACACAGTGGGCCTAAGTACATTAAGTCGCAATGTAAAGCGTTCTGCTGGCTACACAAATATGGCCTACGTTAGAAGTGAGGCATTATGTAACTTCTGCTTTAAGAAGAGAAGACCGTCTCTTCTCGTGAGTCACTCCGAATTATTGCATGCAATCTTCGAACGGAAGCATCTAACGTCATGACGTTGCATTTTTCGAACGCCTGCACGTCATAAACAGCAGTGTAGGTTGTACTTATACAACCACGCCTATAACTGTATGGAGGAAAGGCGATGATGCTTCTGCGTTCGAAGGCGTGCCGTGGTCGTGGGCTGGCTCATCATGGGAGCGATGCTGATTGGTACGTAATGAAGAAACCAGATCACGTGGACCGTCGTCGAGCGGCGCTGGGGTCGCTGGAGTCCAAGATGGCGGCAGAGCTAGTGGAAGCGAAGGTGAGACCGGGAAAGAGTGGGGTGATGCAAGCTGGAGCACATTTTACTTTGTGTTTCAATAGTTATTGCACCCCTCTATTTTTCCAGAACGCTTCTTTTTTATTTTTTTATGTAGTGCGGCACCACCTACGCCTTTATCGCCAGTCATTATGAGCTTCAATTGTCCATGTTTCAGTAAGATGTTCTGGAAGTTTCTCATACATTTTGTTAAGAGGCACTGCAAGTCTTTAGGTTTCTTTTATTTATTTTTACTGAGTGTTTATGTGCTTTGTCCGTTGGTGATTATCAGTTATCTCCTCTCAGATTTAGGGTGAGAAGGTAAAAGTCTTTTCCAGTTCCATAATAAATAATGCATTGATTACTTTTGTTTTCTTTATGTAGGAGTTTGGATGAGGCATATGAACTTCCCGTTGAGTTGACATAGTTTTATGTACAATACAAGTGCAATGAGCCTTTGCGGCATGTGACACCCCCGTTCCCCCCCGTTTTTTTTTTTTTTTGTCTTTTAACATAGTGATTATGTATGAGCATCAGGATTTTTGTTTTGTCTGGTGTGATAAGAAGGTAATTAAATTCACACAACTTGGTGGTTCTGGGATGTCCACAAATTCTAAAACTTTCCTGTAAAGCGTTATTAAGCAAAATATTGCAATCCATTAGGTGGCTGTGTCCGCTTTCTTTGGCTTTTGTTTTCACCTCGTGATCTGGCCAGTAATGCACCTATATTGGTGAGAGACAACTCTAGAGGAATAAACACAGCGGCTTTGTCAGTCTGGGGTACTATCAGATTAATAATTTAGACCCCTTTCACACTGAGGAGTTTTAGTGCCCGAAAAACTCCTGCCCTGCATCTGTGTGAAAGCCAGAGTTCTTTCACACTGAGGCGATGCGCTGGCAGAACCGCTCCAGAAGTCCTGCCAGCAGCATCTTTGGAGCGGTGTGTTTACTGCTCTTTCCCATTGAAAACAATGGGACACCGCGGCTATACTGCCGGCAATGCACCTCTGCAGAGGCGCATTGCTGGTGGTATTAACCCAGGACTTGAAAAATTTTGTTTTGAATCTAGGAGCCAGCTAAATAAGTTAGGAGCCAGTTTGTAGCCAGATATGTAACATGTATCGCAATTGATGTTTTTTATGTGTGCCCCTTTCACACAGGCACATCCACCAAGTGGAATCAGCTTGCTCCACTGAGCAGGTGGATGACAGGTCTGTGTCCACTCCACCATGCAGAGCGAACTCGGACACAATCATGGTCTCCTGTATGTTTTCATCTGATCCAGAAAATAGGACCACAATCTGTTCGTGGCGGACAGGATCGTCCTCAGCTACTTCCACTCCTCGTTGCACACTGTGTGCAGACACATCCTGGTTGTGACATGCTTCTGGTCATTTGACATGCAATGTTCCAATCAGTACCTCTCTGTGAGATGTGGCCACCAGAAGAGGGTGCAATATCCCCTGCCAGTGTAAGCAATGTAAGGGAATGCCCCAGTTAACAGAGCAAGCTGTGCATTTCGCTCCAGCAAGCAAACTAAATTACCGGCTGGCGTGACATCTTAGTTTGGGGAGTCGCATGGGGACAAGACATCTGCCGCAGTCTATCCCAGGAGCCATGCCGCTAATTCTAGGCACCAATGCAACCTGGCGCTTGGGGTTTGTCGAACCCTGTATTAACCCCTTTTTCGGCTGCTAGCGGGGGTTAAAACTGGACTGCTAGCGGCCGAACACCGCTGCAATTCCGTCGGTATATCGCCGCACCTCCCGTCCCAGTGTGAAAGGGGCTTAAAACTGCACATCTACTGCAGCAGGGCGGCTCTATTGCGGGAACCGACATACCTGTATTGCCTTGTTTCCACTGCACGGAACGGTTCGGGTCAGTAAACTCGGAGCGGTTCGGATGGGACCGGTCTATTCCCGTGAGTGTTTCCACTGCAAATCGGACCGTCAGGGACCATTCAGGTTTTAGAAAAAATTCCTAGCGCGTCCACCAATCAGTGAGATGTATTTGTAGGTCCGCCCTAATGGAACCGTTCCACTCTCTCTGGACCCTCATCTGAAGCAGGACCCTTGCTGGTGCGGTACGGTTCGCTTTTTTGGCACACTTTCATAATGGAAACACCCAAAATAGCGAACCGTACCAAACCGATCCGCTCAGTGGAAACATGGCATATGTTTCATGCAAGAGATACTGTGGGCGCACTCTCGTGGGTCCGGTGGCCACCCACGATCGCCGTACAGAGAGGCAGATCCCTGTTCTGTTTATGTAAGTCCAGTCCCTGTAGTTCTGAGAGGAATGAGATCTGCAATGAAGAAATGCTCTGCTGATTTTATCATCCAATTGTGTGCAAGCTAAAATGCTGTTTTTGTTGTTTTCTTTGCATGTCAAACTCGGCTCTACAGCCACTACACTTGCAGTGCAAAGTGTATTTGCCTTTTGTAAATAACCCCCTGTGTTGTCCCGGTGAGCCCAGCCCCCACACTGTTAGAACATGCACAGAGAACACAACCTAGTGTTTACCCCATTCTTGCCAGTGTCATTTATATGTTGATTGTGAAAGATAATGTTACGCTGAGTAAATTGATACCCAACATGTCACGCTTCAAATTTGCGTCTGTTCATGGAATGGCATAACAATTTTACCCTTTAAAATCTCCATAGGCGAAGTTTAAAAAATTCTACAGGTCGAATATTGTCAGGAAAAGGCGCTCATGCAGTCTAACACAATCGGAGCGAATGCTTTCTGGGGGGGATCCTTGCTGATAGATCAGGGCAGTGACAATATTTCCAATACATTTTATAGGGGGTTGGGTATTTCCGTAGATTTTTTGATAGGTGACGTATGCATTATGGCCAAATGGAAAAAGTATATAGCAGCTTTTTTTTTTTTTTTTTTTTTTTTTATTATTATACCAGAAGAGTATTTGTTGATACAGCAAGGCTTCTGGGTAGTTCCACTGTGGTGTCATTGTGGATGTAAACATCTTTCCAATCCCACCACTTCACGACCAACACTATCTCGTTCGTCAGGCTTGCCGATTCTTTTTTTTTTCTCCTTTGTGGTGACTAGACACTGTGTGAAGCCCTGTTTGGTGAAAAGGGGGCAAACTGGTATAGTAATTGTCCATGTAAATGTGATATTTACTTTTGGAGCAATGGGAATGCCAACTCCCAGACAATTTTCCTGCTTATTCGCATCTACGTTGGACACTCGGGGGACTGGTGCTGGGAGTCTTTGCCTTCGTACACACACACACGAAAGGCATTCACATATCTGGTAGAGCTTTCAGTTTGTCGCGCTTCAATCTGTACCTCGCCCTCTCACTGGGGATATACTGTTTGATTCCCAGCCGGCCTGTGAAATGTGAAGAGATGTTCTGTGATGTAAAGTTCAGCAAACCTCTTATTAAAAAAATCAATTGGGGGGGGGGGGGGGGGGGGGGGTGCAAATTTTATACAGTTTAAAGTCCAGATGATTTTGGGGGTGGGGGGCACTGCGTGTTATCAATGAAATGCAGGAACCGCATGATCATGTCATAGCGTGACCTGGACCTCACAGCTGAAAAAATTGACATGTGCTGGCTGGGGTTGATAGACATTATGCATGCAGTTCTCAGCTCATCAGGGAAAAAAAATAGATTTTAGAGAAGCCTTCGGTGTTGGCCTGCACACCTGGCTGTGCTGTGACGAGAGGATTGTGACTAACCCTGTGCTAGAAGGTGACCACAATGGGTTTGCCAAGGCATCCAAAAGATGGGTTTGGGCCCTACTAATTTGGTGTGGAATTCCAGCACTTGTACTGGGCCTCTCCTCTTGGGACCCAGCAGCGCTTGTACTGGGCCTCTCCTCCTTGTTGGAGTCTAGTGCTGTTGGCCTTTGCTGATTGACCATTGGGGATGGACTACTTCCTCCTCAGATTCAGATGTACAGCCTATCGTATTGCGTATCAGAACTGTACTAGGGCAGTGAAAGCTCCCCGCTGCTCTCATCGGTTAGGTTTTGCATTTAGTATGCCTCTTCAAGAGTTTATACTTTTCTGGACATAGTGGCTGTATGACAGGGCTGCACGACAGGGACTAATGGGCTGTACATCAGGCACTGCTGGGCTCACGGGATAGGTACAAAGATGGGGGTGATGGTACTCTTTATTTTTAGGGAGGGGTCGGTAATCTGGGCACAGGATTAACCACTTGGTTACTGTCCCATAGTCAAAAGACGTCCTGTTTTTAAAGATGGATATCTCGGTAACGGCAGCAGCTGCTGCCACAACCAAGGTATCCATCTTTAGTGCCAACGGTCCTATAAACGATAACGTCGGTCTCCGCGGCAGATTTGCCGCGAGATCGCCGTTATCGGTGGCGGGAGACGGGCCCGCTCTCCCGTGCCCTCTGCCGCTTACCGGAGCCGTCGGTAGCGGCGGAGGCAATTGGGTCTGTTCGGCAGCTGACTGGGGATGCAAGTGAGGGAAAAATCGCCCCCACCCGTCCCCATAGCTCTGCTGGGCGGAAGTGACGTCAAAACGTCAGTCCCGCCCAGCGTCTTAAAGAAACATTTTTTTTTCTGTCATGTGAAAAAATGACAGTTTAATTTTTCTTTTCTTTTTTTTGCATTTAAGTCTAAATATGAGATGTGAGGTCTTTTTGACCCCAGATCTTATATTTAAGAGGACCTGTCATGCTTTTTTCTATTACAAGGGATGTTTACATTCCTTGTAATAGGAATAAAAGTGATAATATTTATTTCGGTGTAAAAATTATAAAACTAAATAAAAATAAGAAAACCAACCATTTTTTATAACGCCCCGTACCGACGAGCTCGCGCACAGAAGCGAACGCATACGCGAGTAGCGCCCGCATATGAAAACTGTGTTCGAACCACACAAGTGAGGTATCACCACGATCGTTAGAGCGAGAGCAATAATTCTAGCCCTAGACCTGTCACTCAAAAAATGCAACCTGTAGACTTTTTTAAACGTCGCCTATCGAGATTTTTAAGGTTAAAAGTTTGATGCCATGCCACAAGCGGGCGCAATTTTTAAGCGTGACATGTTGGGTATCATTTTACTTGGCGTAACATTATCTTTCACAATATATAAAAAAATTGGGCAAAATGTATTGTCTTATTTTTTTAATTCAAAAATTTTTTTTTTTCCAAAAAAAGTGCGCTTGTAAGACCACTGCGCAAATACGGTGTGACAAAGTATTGCAATGACTGCCATTTTATTCTCTAGGGTGTTAGAAACCAAAATATATATGTTTGGGGGTTAAGTAATTTTCTAGCAAAAAAAACTGTTTTAGTCTCCTAAACACCGAATCTGAAAAACAGGCTCGGTAATCAAGTGGTTAATAAAACTGTAACTGTTTTCTATTTTTCTCCTCCTTACACTGGATTGGTGTGTGAGGAGAACCCAGCAACAGCTCGGGTTTGTTGACATTTGTGAACGGCTGTGATTGGACACAGCCGGTCAAGTGATAAAGAGCCAATATGCTGGCATCCTATTACTATGGAACTGGTTAAATTTACTAAAATGATGTAATGAATACCTACCTACTCTATACAATCAGTTTGTATTCAATCAGGCTGGCCTTCAAATATATAGTTGGTAGATTTAAGCCTGACGATACGCTTTAATCTGATTGTACAATCCAATTTGTCTCTACCATCAACTATGTAGTACAAGAGCCTACCTGAGGTGATACAGACTTGGTGATTTGTTTTGTCCCCCATATTGCTTAGTTTTGGTAAGGCTAAATAAGATTGTACAGTCAGATTCTATAGTTTATGGCAAGTTTAGCTGGAAGTGAGAGGATATCTTTCCAATGGAAGGAAAATCCCATCTTAGACAGTTGTCGTGGGACCAGTGTCCCAGTTAGATTTGTTCCCTCTATACCTGTTTGGTGGCAATGGAATATTTTTGTATTTATTCATGTCAGTCCTTTCCCTCAAGCATGCAATCGAAGGCTCACATTTATACATGCACAACTTTTATTTACCATGACATTGGCAGGGCCACAAACGGCAGTAAAAACACAATAAGGGTTCTAACTCCTCCTTTTAATTAACCACTTGCTTACTGGGCACATATACCCCCCTCCTGCCCAGGTGAAACTTCAGCTTCCGGCACTGCGTCGCTTTAACTGACAATTGCGCGGTCGTGCGACGTGGCTCCCAAACAAAATTGACGTCCCTTTTTTCCCCACAAGTAGAGCTTTCTTTTGGTGGTATTTTATCGCCTGTGCGGTTTTTATTTTTTGTGCTATAAACAAAAAAGAGGGACACGGCCAACACAGGGATTCACCGCAGCGCGCTCTAGAGCGTGCGCTGGGAGCGCCCAAAAAGGCGGCCGTCTTTTGACGGCATGTTGGATATTCAGACCCGTGCTGTAGCCATCATTCGGCTATACCGCGGGTCTGAAGTGGTTACAAAGTTTCATCTTTGTTTCCTTAACCCAGGGGTGTCAAACTGGTGGCCCTCCAGCTGTTGCAAAACTACAAGTCCCATGAGGCATTGCAAGGCTAACAGTTACAAGCATGACTCCCGCAGGCAGAGGCATGATGGGACTTGTAGTTTCGGAACAGCTGGAGGGCCGCCAGTTTGACACCCCTGCCTTAACCGCTTGCTGACCTACTGCCATCATTAACCACTTAAGACCTGGACCATTATGGAAGTTAAAGTGGAGATCCGGTTTAAAAAAAAAAAAAATTAAGTCGGCAGCTGCTAACACTGTAGCTGCTGACCCTTAATAAGGAGACTTGCCTGTCCAGGGTGCCCGCGATGATGGCAGCCGAGCAAATGCTCGGGTCTCGGCTGCCCCGCTGCCATTCTCGGTCAGGCAATCATGAAGTGAAGCCTTGAGGCTTCACCGCCTAATTCCCTAATGCGCATGCGTGAGCTGCGCAACGTGAATAGATGTCTCCTGGGACACACACAAGGTTCCAGAGGACTCCGCTCCCCCATTCCACAGGAGGCAGCCGACGAGCAGAAGAAATAAGATGGACCGCGGATCAGGAAGTGGAGCTTTCTTTTGGTGGTATTTGATCACTTCTGCGGTTGATTTTTTTTTTTTTTGCGCTATAAACCAAATAGAGCGACAATTTTGAAAAATTATACTAGAGGTATCTTCACTGGCCTCACGATTTGATTACGATTATCATGTCAACTATTTGATTCCGCGATGCATCAAGATTAAAAAAAAACTAGAGGAGAGATGGTCAGAGACTGCAGACTTGATGCACCAAGTAGCCAGCATTGGGTTCTAATGCACTGTTGCTGCCGTGGAGACAGAGACCAGTGATGTCAATAGACCAGTGATGTCAATACAGCAGTGCCCTGGTTGTTTGCAGCAACCCTGGTTGTTTGCTCACTGGTCCACTGTTGGAATCCCCATCCACCTGGAATGTGTAGATGTGGGAATTGGATGATATATATTTTTTTTTTTCCAGTGTAATGACCAAACAAAAAAACAAACAATCAACTGCATAAGTGGCTTGGTGTTAACTGGATCTTGAAAGAACAGAGCGGGGAGGGGAGAGAAAGGGACAGTTCAGTGACCAATGTGTAATTAAAACCGGCGGATGCAATGAGCCACGAGCGGTCATGAGAAGCAGAACAGGTGTGTGGGAACCACGATCTGTCTTCTCCTCCTCTGAGTCCCCCCCCCCCCCCCCCCCAACAGGACAGTCTGGGAACACAACCCCATTGATCGCCTCTTGGTGTTAACCCCTTCCCTGCCAGTGACATTTACACAGTAATCGCTGTATAAATGTCAATGGTCCCAAAAATGTGTTGTGTGTTTTTTTATTTTTTTTTATTAACATGAATGCCTTAAAGGGGTTTTAAAGGTAACTTATTTTTTTCCCCTAAATATCTTCCTTTACCTTAGTGCAGTCCTCCTTCACTTACCTCATCCTTCGATTTTGCTTTTAAATTTCCTTATTTCTTCTGTGAAATCCTTGCTTCCTGTTCTTCTGTCTGTAACTACACAGTAATGCAACGCTTTCTCTCTGGTGTGGAGAAAGCCTCTTGAGGGGGTGAGCAGGAGGGTCAGGACGCTCTCTACTTTGTAGATGGGAGAAAGGAGCGGTGTGTTAGTGGGCGTCCTGGCCCTTCAAGAGGCTTTCTCAGTCTGACACCCCGCAACACTGATCTCGGTAAAGTGCCTCTGATGGAGACTCTTTTCCACGTGATCAGCCTTGTCCAATCACGGCTGATCACGATGTAAACAGGAAAAAGCCAGTAATCGGCTTTTTCTCACTTGGGTCTGTCAGAGTAGAGGAGAGCAGATTGGCTGCTCCTCTGTCGGGGGGTTTGCGCTGATTATCAGCACAGCTCCCCGAGGATGCCCACACTGGACCACCAGGGATGCCCACCACAGGTATGCCATCCTATACCACCAGGGATGACGATCACAAAAAATGCCAATCGGTGCCCACAATGGCCATCACTGATTGGCAGGCATTATTGTTTGACACTGATTGGCATCCATTAGTACTACACATACATTAGTACGTCAGTGCCCATCCGTGCCACCTTATCGGTGTTCGTCAGTGCAGTACCATCAGTGCCCATCGGTACTGAGAAAACATACTTATTTATGTTTTTATAACCGAAACAAAAAAAATCCCAGAGGTGCTCAAATACCACCAAAAGAAAGCTCTATTTGCGGGAACAAAATGATAAAAATTTTATGTGTAGTGTTTGTACTGTAGTGTAGCATGACCGCGCAATTGTCATTCAAAGTGTAACGGCGCTGAAAGCTAAAAATTTATCTGGGCAGGAGGGTGTATAAGTGCCCTGTATGGAAGTGGTTAATGTTGGTAACAAAAATGTGACTTGAAGTTCCACGTCATTTGCGAATGGCCCAGGTATGACTTTATACCTGTAGGGGTCAGGGGGACAATCGAAACAGTTGCCAATGTGTATTGCGGGTCCAAAAACACCCCACTTCATCAGTGTTTGATATGAAAAGCAATGTGTATAGACTACAGTATGAGGCCTTCAATGGTATTTTTTCCAGTTTGAGCAGGCGGCTGCACTGACAGTCTGCAGGAACCTGACTGTGCCCCTGTGATCTGCTGATTGCTGGTGTAATGCTTTTAACAGTTTTTTTTTTGTTAAACTTAATGTTTTAAGGCAACCTGACAAGTTAAAAAAAATGGACCATTTAACCCCATTTACCCTTAGTCTACCATCAGCCCAAATTGACTCCTTCCCCCTTCAAATATGTGCAACTAGTCTATAGAAGTGGATGCATGTGCACTGGCTGCATAGATGCAATTGCATGACTGTTTGTCGTGTGGACAGGAAAGGGTACACAGATCCAAAGACGCTGTTTTTTTTTGAGGATTGCATACTTGGTCATTGCAGTTTGCTGTTTTTTGTTTTAAAGCTTCTGTTTACTTTTACCTTTTCTGACTCGGTCCCCCCAAAGCTTATCATGCAATGTGAGGCCAAAATAGCTATAGTCTTGGTGGTTCTTGCATACATTATTGGTTAATTAGTAGGCAAATGAGGGTCTTATTGGTGGTGCATGTATTTAAAAGGTGAATCAATTTTTAAAACTGTTACAACCATGGTAATCCGGATGCAAGAATATGCCTTAACTGCTTGCGGACCGACGCATGTACATTTACGTCGGCAGAATGGCACCGACAGGCACATCAACGTATATATACGTTGGTGCCTTGCAGTGGGTCGGGGGTCCGATCGGGACCCCCCCTGGTACATGCAGCGGTGCCCGTGGCTGTACAAGCGATCCGGGACAAGGGGACGGCTATTCGCTTTTGTCCGCCCCCTCAGCCAATGCGCGCGCTCCCCCCGCTCTGCACTTCTTCCTCCTGTGTAAACACGAAGGGGGAAGTGATGTGATCTCTGCTCACGGCGGTTTTTTCAACCGCCGCTGAGGAGAGATCACATCTCACAGTAAGTGTGCACAACACTACACTGACACACAGACACATAGGCACATTTAACCCCCCCCGATCGCCCCCCCCCTGTCGGTGTCACTGAATGCAGTGATCATCACTGCAGTTAGTGTGACAGGCAGTTAGTGTTAGGTCCAGGGTAGCCCCCGTACTCCCTAATAAAGTTTTAACCCTTTCACTCCCTATTGCCAGCGTCACTAAGCGATCATTTTTCTGATCGCTGTATTAGTGTCGCTGTTCCCGCTAGGTAGCTATATTTTTATTTTTTTTACTAAAGACATGTGGCTAAATAAATGTTGGCCTAAATGTTTGACTAAAATTTAGTTTATTTGATTTTTCTTATAACAAAAAGTAAAATATATATAGATTTTTTTTCAAAAATGTCGCTCTATTTTTGTATATAGCGCAAAAAATAAAAATCACAGACGATCAAATACCACCAAAAAGCTCTATTTGTGGGAAGAAAAGGACGCGAATTGTTTGGGAGCCACGTCGCACAACTGCGCAATTGTCAGTTAAAGAGACGCAGTGCCAAATCGCAAGGGGCCTGGTCATTTACCTGCATTTTGGTCTGAGTCTTAAGTGGTTAAAGAATGTGCCTCTGCACTACCCATATAAAGCGGCCACATTTCTTCATTACTAGTGCATATAACAATAGGAGTGCATGTTTAAAAAAAAATTCTTTCAGGTCTGTGCACTAATTGCTGTAAAACTTTTCCTCTGTGCAGGAACTTCATGTAAGGCCCCTTTCACACATATGGAATGTTTGATGTTTACAGACGGTCTGTGTTCATCCAATTTCCCCCCCCCCCCACCATAAGGGAGAACGGAGTACTAACAGGGCGGTCCCTGCACAGTGTGGCTCAATACCAGTCACTTTCTCCTTTTTTTTTTTTCCTCCTCCTTCTCTTGTGCTGCTATAATAGCTATCCCCAAAAACAAAACCAATTTATTCAGCTTGGGCCGATATGTATTCTATATTTTTGTTAAATATCTCGAGTGTATATTTGCGCAAAATGTATGGCGTCTAAAAAAAAGGTGTGTGTGTGTGTACATACATATACCCCTGCGAAAGTATTCGGCCCCCTTGACCTTTTGCCACATTTCAGGCTTCAAACAGATATAAAACTGTAATTTTTTTTGTGAAGAATCAACAAGTGGGACACAATCATGAAGTGGAACAAAATTTATTGGATATTTCAAACTTTTTTAAACCAAATAAAAAAAACTGAAATTGGGCATGCAAAATTAGCCACCTGTGTGTAATCTATTTTCTGTATAAATGCACCTGCACTGTGATAGTCTCAGAGGTCAGTTTAAAGCGCAGAGATCATCATGAACAAGGAACACACCAGGCAGGTCCAAGATACTGTTGTGGAGAAGTTTAACCACTTAAGGACCCCCGCACGCACATATACGGCCACAGAATGGCTCGTACAGGCACAAGGGCGTAAATTTACGTCCCCGCCTTCGTGCGGTTCGGGGGTCCCATCGGGACCCCCTCCGCGGCGTGCGGGGGTCCCCCTGCCTCTGGGAGCGATCGCAGACGAGCGGGCGGATGTCCGTGATTTCCGCCCCCCCCCCCGCGATCGCTCCCAGCCAATGGGAGCGCGCTCCCATTGTGTCAGTTCCTCCTCCTGTGTTTACACAGGAAGGAGGAAATGATGTAATCTCTCATCGCAGCGCTGTTTCCCAGCGCTGCTGATGAGAGAAGACATCACAAGTAAGTGTGCACCAACACAACACTGACACACACTCACATAGGCAAATTAACCCATTGTGATCGCCCCCCCCCCCCACCCCCCTGTCACAGTGTCACTGAATGCAGTGATCTAATCACTGCATTTAGTGTCAGTGTGACAGGCAGTGTAAAAAACAGTTAGTGTTAGGTTCAGGATAGCCCCCCCAATAAAGTTTTACCCCCCTGATCACCGCCCTAGTTAACCCTTTCACTCCCTATTGCCAGCATCACTAAGCGATCATTTTTCTGATCGCTCTATTAGTGTCGCTGTTCCCGCTAGGTAGCTATTTTATTTTTTTATTGCGATTGCGATTTTTTTTTTTTTTTTTTTTTTTTTTTTTTTTTTTTTTTTTTTTTTAACTAAAGACATGTGGCTGAATTAATTTTGGCCTAAATGTTTTACTAAAATTTAGTTTATTTGATTTTTTTTATAACAAAAAGTAAAAAAATTGTGTTTTTTTTTTTTTCAAAATTGTGGCTCTATTTTAGTTTATAGCGCAAAAAATAAAAATCGCAGAGGCGATCAAATACCACCGAAAGAAAGCTCTATTTGTGGGAAGAAAAGGACGCAAATTTTGTTTGGGAGCCACGTCGCACGACCGCGCAATTGTCAAAGCGACGCAGTGCCGAATCGCAAAAACACCTTGGGTCATTTACCAGCGTATTGGTCCGGGTCTTAAGTGGTTAAAGCCGGATTTGGATACAAAGATTTCCCAAGCTTTAAACATCCCAAGGCGCACTGTGCAAGCAATAATATTGAACTGGAAGAAGTATCGGACCACTGACCACTGCAAATCTACGAAGACCTGGCTGTCCCTCTAAACTTTCAGCTCCTACAAGGAGAAGACTGATCAGAGATGCAGCCAAGAGGCCCATGATCACTCTGGATGAACTGCAGACATCTACAGCTGAGGTGGGAGACTCTGTCCATAGGACAACAATCAGTTGTATACTGCACAAATCTGGCCTTTATGGAAGAGTGGCAAGAAGAAAGACATTTCTTAACCGCTTCAGCCCCGCCCGCCGTCATATTACTGCGGGATGGTGGCTCTCCTGGGAGAGAGCCTGTAGCTATACATCCGCATTAAAACGGCCATTAGGGGGCACTTGCGTGGCGGCTTCCCCAGCGGGTATGATCGCCGCTGGGCACCCGCGATTGCTCGTTACAGAGCGGGGACCGGGAGCTTTGTGTGTAAACACAAAGCTCCCGTCAGCGGGGGAAACGCTGATCTTCTGTTCATACAATGTATGAATGGAAGATCAGTGATTTCCCCTAGTGAGGCCACCCCCCCATACAGTTAGAACACACCCAGGAACACACTTAAACCCTTCCCCGCCCCCTAGTGTTAACCCCTTCACTGCCAATGGCATTTTTATAGTAATACAATGCATTTTTATAGCATTGATCGCTAAAAAAAATGCCAATGGTCCCAAAAATGTGTCACGTGTTCGAAGTGCCTGCCATAATGTCGCAGTACTGAAAAAAATGCTGATCACCGCCATTACTAGTAAAAAAAAAAAAAAAAAAAAAAAAAAAATGCCTTAAAACTACCCCCTGTTTGGTTTGCGCAAAAGTTATAGCGTTTACAAATCAATAAACGCTTCTTATGACTTTTTTTACGAAAAATATGTAGAAGAATACGTATCGGCCTAAACTGAGGAAAAATGTTTTTTTTTATATATTTTTGGGGGATATTTATTATAGCAAAAAGTAAAAAATATTGAATTTTTTTCAAAATTGTCGCTCTATTTTTGTTTATAGCGCAAAAAATAAAAACCGCAGAGATGATCAAATACCACCAAAAGAAAGCTCTATTTGTGGGAAAATAAAGGACACCAATTTTGTTTGGGAGCCACGTCGCATGACCGGGCAATTGTCAGTTAAAGCGACGCACTGCCGAATCGCAAAAAGTGCTCTGGTCATTGGGCAGCAATATGGTCCGGGGCTGAAGTGGTTAAAGACATCCATAAAAAGTGTCGTTTAAAGTTTGCCACAAGCCACCTGGGAGACAAACCAAACATGTGCAAGAAGGTGCTCTGGTCAGATAAAACCAAAAGCAAACTTTTTGGCAACAGTGCAAAACGTTATGTATGGCGTAAAAGCAACACAGCTCATCACCCTGAACACACTATCCCCACTGTCAAACATGGTGGTGGCAGCATCATGGTTTGGGCCTGATTTTCTTCAGCAGGGACAGGGAAGATGGTTAAAATTGATGGGAAGAGGGATGCAGCCAAATACAGGACCATTCTGGAAGAAAACCTGATGGAGTCTGCAAAAGACCTGAGACTGGGATGGAGATTTGTCTTCCATCAAGACAATGATCCAAAACATAAAGCAAAATCTACAATGGAATGGTTCACAAATAAACATATCCAGGTGTTAAAATGGCCAAGTCTAGACCTGAATCCAATCGAGAATCTGTGGAAAGAACTGAAAACTGCTGTTCACAAACGCTCTCCATCCAACCTCACTGAGCTCGAGCTGTTTTGCAAGGAGGAATGGGCAAAAATTTCAGTCTCTCGATGTGCAAAACTGATAGACATACCCCAAGCGATTTACAGCTATAATCGCAGCAAAAGGTGGCGCTACAAAGTATTAAATTAAGGGAGCTGAATAATTTGTCAGTTTTTTTTTTTATTTGTTAAAGTTTGAAATATTCAATAAATTTCATTCCACTTAATGATTGTGTCCCACTTGTTGATGCTAGACAAAAAATTAGTTTTATATCTTTAAAGCCTGAAATGTGGCAAAAGGTCGCAAAGTTCAAGGGGGCTGAATACTTTCGCAAGGCACTGTGTATGTATGTGTAACGGTCACCACCGCTTACGACCTTCCATCCAACCACGACAAGCTTATCTGACATACTCCGACAATATTGCATACACGATCCATATCCATTCCCATAAACAAGACGAGACTCAAGCTCTGCACTTGCTTTCAAAGATAAGACAATTTATTGGTATTTTCTCTGCTTATACAGTCTCAAGCATAATGCAGTTAATCACATTTCTTTAATTGGTAGCTAGACATAACGGCACTGTATCATCAATAGGGTTCAATTAACCTTGAATAATAACACAGACATCTAGTTGAATAAGTTATCTAGACAGCTTTATCACACAATGGCAGAGTTTTGTGAGAGTGGGTGCAATCAACACCTTTTCAACGGAATGTCTTTACAGTGAATAGCCAATATCTTAAGATATTTCAATAGCCTATTATACAAAAGGTATGACTCACTGTCTGGTTGACTTAGTCATGTCATCATGAACTCCTTGTGATATCTCAGTCCTGAAATATGAAGTATTAATAATGTCCCATCTGTAATATATGAATTATGATTCTTTGTCACCCTATGGCCCTAGTGGACAAAAGGTGACCCTAGACATAGGGATATCTCAGTCTGTCACGGTGAATTCTCTTACAGTATGTAGAGGAAAAATAAATATATATTCTTTAGTCTTTAACGGACAAATCTGACCACAAGTCAAACTTTTTGGGGACCAGTGATCAGTACTACAAAAAATGCACTGATTATTTTATAAATTACACTGCCAGGGAAAGGGTTACCTCTTCCCTCAGTGTTTCTAACTGGGGGGGGTTCATGATCACTATGAACAGCAGAACTCTGACCCCTGTCAGAATGGGGGAACTGCCTTGCTTACATAGGCAGATCCCCGTTCTGCCTCTGTACCACGATCGCAGGTGGCCAGCGAATTGGGTGTGCCCACACTATTGCATGCAATGATGTACAGGTACGTCATTTCACCCAATAGAGCAGCCCTGCTGCAGTATTTATACGGTGGGCGGTCTTTAAGTGGTTGAATCCTTTGAGCCACTTAAGCTCTTGGAGGTTTTAACCCCTCCCTTTTCTAACCTGCTTTATTTTGCATTATGGCACTGTTACTATTAATGACAATTGTGCGCCGCTTACTCCATAAAATGTGTGCTTTTCTTCCCATAAATAAAGCTTTCTTTTAGTGATACTTGATCAACTCTGCGGTTTTTATTTTGTTTGCGCTAGAAACAAAAAACCTGCACACCAGTAGACCCTTTTTGATGCTCTCGTGGTCTTAAGGGGGGGACAGCGTGTGCTATATTAACCAGAGTGCCAATGATATCAGACTTTTACGTCGGATTATCAGTTATGGCTGATCTGTACAGTGTCGCTAACTTAACTCAGCCTGCAGCAGTGACTTCACCCAAAGGCTTCAATGGCCCATCCATTGTTGGCGCACCCTCTTCCACCCTGCAACCGTGCTGGCTGACACGGGAGCCAGATCACATGACCAGAGCAGATATATGCATCTTTCACACACCGGATAGGTTTTTGGAAAGGGGAGGGGATGGGTTATGGCTCGTTGGGTGGACGCTGAAATATGGAGAGTGGTTTTGGTTATAATTTGTATATATATTTTTATTCGGCTATAAAATGTACCCAATCAAGTTCTTCATCAATTTAGACAAATATATATATTCTGGCAGGTCCGGGTAGACATAGAGTGTGCCGGACCTTCTGATTACTACTGTGTCCAGTCATAGCGGGAGCAGGTCTCCTGCGGCGTGCCCCAGACCTGGAAGTGTCCGATACACGTGATCTGGTACAGAATGGCCGCCCTGCTGCGGTAAATGTACGTGCGTCAGTTGCTAAGTGGTTAAATATTTTTAACAACTTGGAGACCATCCGCTGCAGTTGTACTGCGGCAGGTTGGCTTTCGGGTCGAGCCGCCGTTGTATGTCGGCTCGCACAAGTGTGCCCGTGCCCACGGGTCGAGCAGACTCTATGGCCTAGTACAGAGGCAGAATGGGGATTTGCCTTTGCAAACAAATGTCATGTCCCAGGCAGAATAATTCGCTCCCCCCCTCGTGTGTGTGTGTGTGTGTGTGTGTGTGTGTGCTGATCGGTGCATTTTTATAGCACTGATCAATGTTATGTTGCTGGTCCACAAAGTGTCATTTGGGGTCAAATTTGTCCGCTGCAATGTCGCAGTCCTACTAAAGATCGCAGCCATTGTCAGTAAAAACAATAGTCACAAGTCTATTCCATAGTAGCCGCGATAACTTTTGTGAAAACAAACCAATATACGCCTATTGAGATTATTTTTGGTAAAAAATAGTATATCTGCCTAAACTAATGAATACTTTTTTTTTTTTTTTCTGGCTATGTATTATAGCAAAAAGTGTGTGTATATTTTGTGCCAATTTGTTGGGCAGATTACAAAAGATTGCCGCAAAAACACATTACATGCTTTTCTGCAGCTTCTCCATTGAAGTATATTGAACCAAAAAAACAAAATGGCACCGTTTCTTTATCGTACATCACGGGACACAGAGCGGCAATCCATTACTATGTGGGTTATAGAGTCTATCTTCAGGTGTGGACACTGGTGTAATTAACTACACAGGAAGTTCCCTCCCTATATAACCCCTCCCATACTGGGAGCTCCTCAGTTTTTTTTCATCAGTGTCTAAGGTGTTGGTCACGAGTGAACATGTGCTCTTAGGAGCTCCACTGGAGGGATCCATGCTGGATGTAAAAAAAAAAAACCTCCGTAAATCCGGATCCGTCCAAGGTGCTTCATAGCCAAAGTGGACGGTACCCAGGCCTCGGTGCGAAGAACGAGGTTTAGCCTATAATGCCTCTCTGCGGAGGGCTGGATCCTGGGTTCCAGAACTTTGTGCCTTCTAAGGACCAAATGTTTTTTCTGCTGCCAGGATGCTATATAGGTCCAGGGGAGTTGGTGTTCCTGCCATGGACCCCGGTCCCTGAAGGTCTAGGACAATACCCACGGTGAAGGGGGAAGATTGGGCCTCTTGCTTGGCAATACCCTGCAGTGTGGAGAAGGTAAGAGGAGGGCCTACGGGACTTGGTTCGACAGTAGGTCTTCCGTGGGGGACTTGGGTCTCGCCTATATTCTTCTATGCATGGGCAATGTAAACCACTGTCTTCTGAGACAGGATGGCTCAGGGCACCCATATACCTCCCCTAGCCGGCATGCAGCCTGGCCCACCATGTCTGTTAGACAGGATGGTTGCAGTACCTATATATCTCCCCTTGAAGGGGCCGGTACAGAAAAAAAATATATATGCCCTTAATCTTATACAAAGGATTGTCTTCCGTGAGTAGTTGCAAGTCTTATCTGTGTTTCCACTACTATGGGCAGTAGAAGACATGCCTGATGTTTTTGCTTACCATGCTTTCCAGAAAACGGAAGCTTAAGTGTTAGCTGATCTATTGTGTCCCACTTCCTCCGCTTCAGGCTCTACCATGTTGCACGTGCTCACCGGCTCAGTGCAGTCGCAGAGAAGGCTCTTCAAAGGGCCCGGACGTCAGAGCTCTGTAAAGCTAGGGGGACACAAACGTAAGCACCTTGTGTGAGTTGGATACAGATTCATCTAAGACGCCTACTCGCATCTAGCTGTGCAGATTAGCAGGCATTGTGTCAGACTAAATTCAGCTATTTGATGCACCTGGGTTAAGTGCCTCTGCTTTAGCTTAGGACTTGGTCTCCCCATTGAATAAGGTCAGGGGTAGGAATATAAAGAGGGATCACCACCTGAACCTGGTGGACCCTTATTCTCCTCTGAAGAGACTTAAACAGCTCATAGATTGAGCCATCAGACCTGTCGGGCAATGCAGCCTTCCCCCAACATTGCAATCACTCTGCATGTGTTTTGTGTTTTGCTAGAAAAAAAAAAAGGGGGGGTGTTCCCCTTTTCCTGCTTTAATCCTGAAACAAAGGGATTAGAAAGCTTGGGGATAAAAGTTTCACTGTCAGAGGACAGGAGACAGGAGCTGCAGCCTAACAAGGAGAAGCTATCAAAAGCCCTACAGGTTCTGATTACACCTCTATCTTCTCCTTAGAGTGTAAAGAGAGGTTTTCCTATAGGTGGCTAGTAAGACCTCCATATAATCCTCAGCCTGGTGTCGGCTTCAGGCTAACCAAATGCATCGGAGGGATGCACAGTTGCGGGCACACATTGCTAATTAATCTCTTAATTGAGGAAACGCACATCTGCAGAGGATAATTTCCTCTTTACCAGTCCGCATGTTGCATAACATACATGAGTTTGGAATGCATGTGGGATAAAAACAAGTAACAGAGCAGATTCTATTGTGGATCGCATAAACATACATGTTTCTGTCTATATGGTGCTGCATGTTTCCACAAAAGAGGTCGCATAAAAGATGCTTGTAATGCTGAATCGCATAAAGATGTTTGTAGGCATAAAAATGCTGAATCACACATGATTACCCGATCACCCAAGTCCTTGTTTCCCCTAAGGATGTTTGGTTACACAGAAGAGGTTTGTTTCCACAGAAAGGCCTAAAATCGCATAAAGTTGCTTGGATGCAAAAAAGATGCTGGATCGCACATGGTTAACTGATCATCAGCGTCCTGGATTACCCAAGGATGTTTGGTCACACAAATAGGCTTGTTTCCACAAATGTACCTAAAGTCGCATAAAGATGCTTGTATGCATAAAAATGCTGAATCGCATAAAGGATGCTTGTATGCATAAAAAGGTTGAATCACACAGGATTACATGATCACCCAAGTCCTTGATTCCCCAAGGATATTTGGTCACGCAAAGAGGCTTGTTCCCACAGAAATGCCTAGAATCACATAAAGAGGCCTGAAGGCATAAAAATGCTGAATCACACAGGATTACCCGATCACCCAAGTCCTGGATTACTCAAGGCCTAAAGGGATCGCTTAAAGATGCTTGAATGCAAAAAGAAGCTGGATCACACATGGTGGTTGGATCAACAGAGTCCTGGATTACCCACGGATACTTGATCACATAGAGAGGCTTGTTTCACAGAAATGCCTAAAGTCGCATTAAGATGCTTGGGTGCATAAGGATGCTGGAACGCACAGGGGTGCTTGGTCACACAAGGGTTCTTGTCCGCACAGTAGTGCTTAAAATGCATAAGATGTTGATCGCATAGGAAGATGCTGAATCGCATGCATGGTTACTTTAAAGTTGCACATGGTGGCTTAATTAAGCAATACAGGATGCCTTGTGTTTGCATAGAGATACGTGTCTGTATGGTTTCATGTTGCACATTGTTGCATAACACGTTTATAGCACATGCTTGCTTGCTTGCAAGGATGCTCGTTCCAGAGCACACATGCTATATGCATGTTTGGCGTGAGACATATTTATGATTTCATGCTTCCATGAACGCACGCTGCCATGTACACACGCCTCCATTGAGGCATATGGCTTTAACACTTGCCACATACACATATGGGGAGCCAGTTGCATATGTGTTTATTTACTTGGGACTGCAGAGGTTGTCTGCGTTGTGCAGGGGAACAGCACTATCTCCAGTTAATGGTCTTGCCCTTTTGGGTTAGCCTCCGTGTCTGGGTTGTCAGGGTGCTAGGGCCCGCCTCTAGCAGGTCTGTAGGCCCAGGGTATAGCAGTAATGGCATACGGAAGCAGACTCCTGCTGATGGATCAGTCAGCAGCATGGCTGGACCTAAGGGTGTCCAGCAGGGTCAAGTATCTGGATCTCCTGGGTTAGGATTCCAGTCTAAAGATACATTCTTCATTGACAAGAAGCTGGGTATGTTTTGCACCAGTAGAGTACTTTTGGCCTAAGACAAGACCATCGCTATAAGAAAGCTGGTCTAGGTGGTTACGGCCAGGAACAGTTCCTTACTTTTGGCCTTCTGCTTAAGGCACTAGAGAAGATGCTGCTTCATTCAAGACAGTTCCCTATACTTTTATTCAGGACTGTTATAAACAGTATTGTGTTGGCCTAGAAGGAGTGGATCTTGACCTAGCATTATCCAAAGAACCGGTCCCAGAGATAGGCTGGAATTCCTCTTGGTGGTTCTTAACTAAAGGGTTTGCCAGGTCAGGAAGAGACCTTGGCCCAGGGGAAGTAGTCGAGTTCCAAGGGAGCCTTATCTGTCAGCTAGAGCTACCGATGGAGCATCTGGCTTAGGGGCCTGAACGTTCAGGGGCTGGTTGGTTCGGTCAGAGTTCAATCAGACTATACCATATTAAGTGATTTACTTAATTTACCAAGGAAGAGCTTGTGCCTTGCCTATTGACATTCGTCATTTCATGAAATGCAGAATTGCCAGTCGATTCGCTGTAGCCGTCAACAAGTGTCTCCAGGAGAAGGACCTCTACACCCCGACTGTTTTCCTGACCAAGGGCCACAGAAATAGTACCCTGTACATAAGATGTATTGGCGTCCAGGCTCAACAAGAAATTGAACAGCTTGAGGTCAAGGACAAGGGATCCACCCGCATGCGGGGCAGATGTGTTAGTAATCTGGTGGGACCAGTGGTCACTGGTTATGTCTCTCCCCCCAGTGCCGCGGCGTTTGTGGCTTCCATGCAACATTAGAGGATGGCGGAAGCTGGCCTGATTACTCCGGCATAGCCCTGACGACCTTTTCTGTGCAGGGACAGTAGGGGTGGTAGTAGAGGACCCACGGTCCCTTACATCTTGGCCAGGCCTACTTCAAAGGGGGTATTACATCCTGTCGTGCAACAGGTGAATTAATGGTCTGGCTATTTTAGCCCACATTCTTCAGGATCAGGGTTTTTAGAATCAACGGCACTTCCTTGATTCATACAGGAAGGCTGGCCTCCAGGACCAGATATCCCAGGATCGGGAGAGCCCATGTTCCTGGTATGAAACAGATGGTGGCATCCTTGGAAGTTTGTCAAAGATAAAATTCCTGCCTTCCTGCATTTGGAAAGGAGACGGAGCCAGCCTTAAGTTACATCAAGGATCCGATCTCGGCCTTGCCTCCAAAGGTCGCTTGCTTCACACTCTTTGTTCCGAGCCATTATACAAGGGGTGACGCGCATAAGTCCACCAGTTTAGTCGCCCTTGTGCTTGGAGGATTGGCTCTAGTTTTGTCGGCTTACAGGGTCAGCTCTGTGGGCCGATGCACCATATTTCCCTTCAGCCTTTAACAAGGGAATTGGTGTTCTTGGTTGTGGTAGCCTCCAAGAGAGTTTCAGTATTGGCAACCTCTTGGTATAAAACCATACTTATTCTTACTAGTAGGGTGATGTTAATCCTCACCCAGCCTTGTTTACTAGAAGGATCTAGTGTTCATTTGAATCTAGATATTCTTACCTCCCCCTTTTTCAAAACCTTGTTTTCAGAAGGAAAGGTTATTGCTTTCTCTCAGTAGAGATGAGAGCAGTTAAATATCTATCTGAAGGTTCAGATATAGAAATCTGAAGTTTTTATTGTGCTGCCAGAAGACCCTAGATGTGGGCAGGCAGTGTTCAGTTCAGCTATTAAAATGGTTACACTCTCTCCTTTGGAGTAGAAGTGTCAAGGCCTATCTGAAGCGGCTGCTCGGATATGGAAAGCTGATGTTATTGCGCTACCAGGAGGCCCCAGGAAGGGGCAGGCAGCGTCTAAAATCAACTGTTTTCAAGATTGATTCATCAGGGTATTATTCAGGCTTGTGGTTCGCAGAGTGGGACTCCCCCTGTTTCTTGGGGGGGGGGGGGGTGCTCCGTACCAGGATAGTAAGCGCTTTATGCGCGATGCTTTACCGAGCCTTTGACGCAGATTTTCAGGGCCGCAACTTGGCGTCTGTGCTTAGGTTCACTGATTCTTGTCAGATGTACATAGGAGGGCAAAAGGATGCAGCTTTTTGGCGCAGTATGCATCTGGCAGCATTATAGATCCTCGCATCTGATGGCGGCCTGCGTTGTTTGTGTCTCCCTCCCCTCAGTAAGCATTGCTTTCGGACATCCCACATAGTAATGGATTGCCGCTCTGTGTCCCGTGATGTACGATAAAGAAAATAGGATTTTTTATGACAGCTTACCTGTAAAATCCTTTTCTTGGAGTACATCACGGGACACAGAGCTCCCGCCCCTCTTGTATGGGGATATTGGGACACTTATTGCTTTGCTACAAAAACTGAGGAGCTCCCAGTATGGGAGGGGTTATATAGGGAGGGAACTTCCTGTGTAGTTAATTACACCAGTGTCCACACCTGAAGGTAGACTCTATAACCCACATAGTAATGGATTGCCGCTCTGTGTCCCGTGGGGTACTCCAAGAAAAGGATTTTACAGGTAAGCTGTCATAAAAAATCCTATTTTTGCGTTAAAAAGTCCTTCCCTTTCCAAATAATCAGCAGCTGAAAAAAAGCATGGATGTGAACGTGTCCCATAGGAAAATAAACTGTAGTGTGTTTCTGCAAAAAGCACCAAAAAAACAGGTGTGAACCCAGGCCTGAGATGTTTAGTAACATAATGGGGTTAAAGTACAAAAAGAGCTAAAAATCGCTACTGTAAGGGGTTCATTTTTTTTACCGTGGGACAGTGAAGTAATTTACAGTAGCGATTTGCTTTTTTTTTTTACTATAAAGCAATTTTTTTTTTTTTTCACCCCATTATGTTACTGGCCGATTAATCGATTATGAAAATTGTAATCCATTTCATAATTTATTGTTTCGGCCCTAATTAGGTTAGATAAGGTCTAGTGCTTGAATTATTGCTCTGATCGTGGCGATGCCTCACATTTGTGATTTGAACACTTTCGTATGCGATTTTGCTGTGCGAGAGCGCAGGGATGGGTGTGCTTTAAGACCGGGACCAATATGCAAGTTAAGGACCTTGCTCCTTTTTGCGATTCGGCACTGCGTCGCTTTAACTGACAATTGTGCGCCGTGGCTCACAAACAAAATTGGCGCCCTCCCAAATAGAGCTTCCTTTTGGTAGTATTTGATCACCTCCTGCGGTTTTAAGTATTTGTGCTATAAACAAAAATAGAGCGACAATTTTGAATAAAAATATACCTTTTTTTTTCCTCCCCTCAGTTTAGGCCGATACTACCCAATTTTGGGAAAAATCGCAATAAGGCCCCTTTCACACTTGCGGACCGTATGTCCGCTTTTTCATCCATCCGTTTGCGGATGATAGACATTGGTCCCTATGAGATTGCGGGTGTCAGCGGAGACACCGCCAGGGGACCGCCCTGTCATCCGCCGGCTCAGCGGGGATCAACGGAGCGATCCCCGCTGAGCATACGGATCATTACTGATCCGCCCCCTTGTGAAAGGGGCCCAACCATTTATTGATTTGCGCAAAATAGGGGATACGTTTTATGGCATTTGTATTTTATTTTTTTTATTTTACTACTGATGGCGATTTTTTTTTTTTTTTTTGGGACCATTGTAATTTTTCACAGCAAAAAGTGCTACAAAAATGCTTTGATTACTGTGAAAATGGCAGTGAAGTGGTTAAGTGTGACATTGTGTTTCTAACTGTAGGGGCTGGATGTGTGATGTCAGTGATAGTCTGTTCCCCGATATAGAGAAGCGACGATTACTGGCATTGCCACAGAGAAGAACATGGAAGGTTTGTCTACACTTTCCTCTCGGCTCCTGTAACCCGATCACGGGGCACCCGTTGCCATTGCGTGCCACAGTCGCGGTGCTTCGGACCGGGTCGCGAGCACGGCTGGGCTCTTTAAGGAGACGTCTATATATGCGTCCATGTGCCCAGCCGTGCCATTCTGCCGACATATATCCTTTAAGTGGTTAAAAGAAAAAATTCAATTAACCAAAACCGTATTTAAAGCTGAGTTGCTTTTAGGAATGTTTGTGCCTTTTAACCACTAGCCGACCAGCCGCCGTGGTTCTACGGCGGCAGGTCGGCTCTCCTGCGCGAGAGCCCGTAGCTCTACGTCGGGACTTTCGCGGCCGCTAGGGGGCGCGTGCGCGCCGCCGGCGGCCCGCGCCACCCGCTCGTCCCCAAGTCCCGCGTGCGTGGCGGGCGTGATCTCCGCCGGGCACGCACGCGCGTTCGTTACAGAGCGGGGAACGAGAGCTGTGAGTGTAAACACACAGCGCTCGTTCCTGTCAGCGGGGGAAACGCTGATCTTCTGTTCATACAATGTATGAATGGAAGATCAGTGATTCCCCCTAGTGAGTCCACCCCCCCCATACAGTTAGAACACAAATAGGAACACACATTAACCCCTTCCCTGCCCCCTAGTGTTAACCCCTTCACTGCCAATGGCATTTTTATAGTAATACAATGCATTTTTATAGCATTGATCGCTATAAAAATGCCAATGGTCCCAAAAATGTGTCAACAGTGTCCGATGTGTCCGCCATAATATCGCAGTACCGAAAAAAAACGCTGATCGCCGCCATTACTAGTAAAAAAAAAAAAAAAAATATTAATAAAAATGCCATAAAACTACCCCCTTTTTTGTAAACGCTATAAATTTTGCGCAAACCAATCAATAAACGCTAATTGCGATTTTTTTTTATTTTTTTTTTTTTATGAAAAATATGTTGGATACGTATCGGCCTAAACTGAGGAAAAAATGTTTTTTTATCTTTTTTTGGTGATATTTATAATAGCAAAATGTAAAAAATATTGCATTTTTTTCAAAATAGTCGCTCTATTTTTGTTTATAGCGCAAAAAATAAAAACCGCAGAGATGATCAAATACCACCAAAGTAAAGGTCTATTTGTGGGAAAGAAAGGACGCCAATTTTGTTTGGGAGCCACGTCGCATGACCGCGCAATTGTCAGTTAAAGTGACGCAGTGCCGAATCACTAAAAGTGCTCTGGTCTTTGGACAGCAATATGGTCCGGGGCTAACCAAAGGGGCTTTATGGTGACTTGAATTTTTTTTTTTAAATTGCGCGGTTTGTCTCCTTCTTACCTCTCTGCCTGACTCCAGAACTGTACCTTGGGATTGGCAAGGGGGAGAGTGGCTTTGCAGTGTAATGAGCACTGATTTGGGTGCTCATTGGGAAAGGGATCTGCTGAGAATGTAAATGAGGAGCTGGCCCCAATGAGGGGGGGGGGAGAATGAACTTGCTCAGTACATGTGCATGCTGAACCAGATAACTCTGGTGTCCACGCTAACGATAAGTTCACCTTTAAAAAAATCTATACATGCACATTTATTCCACTGAATGTAATGCAATGCACATTGCATTGTAATACATTCTTTCCTGGGGACTCGAGTAACTTCATACATGTTGCTTCCAGGTCAATAACATGATGGAGAGCAAATATTTGCGCTGTCCTCCCTCCCCTCTATCCTGCAGCGCCCATTATTCCGGTTTTGGACCTGCAGGTGGGCAGCACTTAAGATGTCAGTAAGAATACCAACCACAGCACTACCTGCTTGGAGTTCGTATGTTCTCCCTGTGCAGGTTTCCTCCCATTCTCCAGACAATGCTGGTAGTTTGTCTCCTGTCTAAACTGGCCAAAGTCTGTGTATGTAAGAATGAGTTGGGGACCTTGGGTTAAAGGCTCCTTGAGGCAGGGACTGTTGTGAATGTATAGAGCTTCGTAAATTGACTGCGCTATATGTATCCCAAATAAGTGGAGCCCAGGACACAGTGGGGGGCATTTTTACATACGTGTGTGCGCGCATCGCTTGAGAATATCCTCAAATTAATTTTATTTACACACACACACACACACAGGCACCTAAAGACCAGAGGATTTTTTACAATTTGACACTGCGCTGCTTTAACTGGTAATTGCACGGTCATGCAATGTTGTACCCAAACAAAATGTTTTTTTTTTTTTTTTCCCAAAAGAAAAAAGACCGAACATTTTCTCTTGTTACCTTTGTCGTCAAATGCTGTACCAAGGGGAATGGTCACTACATCTGGATGTATTTCGACTCCTTTGCCTGAGATGGGGCACCCCAGACGTTGACCTTCTTCTGGCTTCTCGACTCATTAGTCCATATATATTTTTTTTATGTTTTCCCCCCAACTTTCCATCTATTAAATCTTTGCCCTTGTTTTTAACTTTGGCTAGTAAAACTTTTTTTTTTTTTTTCTCCTTTTCGTCCATGGACGGACACAGCCTTCTTAAGTCTTGACATATGGGTTATGTTCCATCTAATAAGAGGATTAGACCGAACATGTTGGATATTTAAATGCATGTTACTTTAACAGTAACAGAGTTGAACAGTCCCTCCCAGGGGGCAGGCCCTCTGGTCATAACCCCTTACTGTGCAGTCAGCAACTGTTTTTTTTTTTTTCCTGCCCAGTAGAGTAGGACCTGGCTCCCTTTTTGGGTCCAAGGTCCTGAAGAAATTTTTTTTTTTTTTTTTTTTTAGAATCTTTTATCAACTGCCGGCTGGGTGACGAGCTGTGCATGTCATAAGCCTAGGCATTTTTTCTAGAGAAACTACTTGCGGACCGCCGCATGTACAGTTACGTCGGCAGAATGGCACGTACAGGCACATTGGCGTACCTGTACGTCCCTGCCCTGCGGCTGTCCCCGTGGCTTCAGGAGAGATCCGTGCTGAGGGGGCGGTGGTTCGTTTTTGTCCGCCCCCTCCGGATCGCTGCCAGGCAATCCCTGCACTCCCCCTGCGTGTCACTTCCTCCTCCTGTGTAAACACAGGAAGGGGGAAGTGATGTAATCTCTCCTCTCAGCGGTATTTTCAACCGCCGCTGAGGAGAGATTACATCACACAGTCTGCACAACACTACAATGACACCATACACATAGGCACATTAACCCCTTGCGATCACCCCACCCCCTGTCCGTGTCACTGAATACAGTGATCATATATGTACTGATCACTGCGTTTAGTGTGACAGGCAGTTGGTGTTAGGTCCAGGGTAGCCCCCGTACCCCCCCTAATTAAGTTTTAACCCCTTGATCACCACCCTAGTTCCCTAGTTAACCCTTTCACTCCCTATTGCCAGTGTCACTAAGCGATCATTTTTCTGATCGCTGTATTAGTGTCGCTGTTCCCGCTAGGTAGCTATTTTATTGCGTTTTTTTTTTTTTTTTTTTTTTTTTTTTTTTTTTTTTTTTTTTTGAAACTAAAGACATGTGGCTTAAAAAAAAGTTGTAAATGTGACTAAAATTGTGTTTATTTGATTTGTCTTATAACAAGTAAGTTTTTTTTTTTTTTTTTTTTTTTTAATGTCGCTCTATTTTTGTAAAGCGCAAAAAATTAAAATCGCAAGGCGATCAAATACCGCCAAAAGATAAAGGAAAACCATTCCAAAATGTAGGACATACAGCACATCAGGTATAGTATAAGCAAATACGAACAGGTAATGAGAAACAAAGTGGGAGGGGGGCAGACTGTGCAGTCCGTCCGAGATGAGGAACAAAGTCCATCTCTATGTCATACAACCAAAACATATTAAACATTGTTGACACATCTCTACTAAAGGTAACCCCGGTACAGTGTCTCAATGAGGTTGTGCTTAAACTGTAATGTTGAAACTAAAGTAACCAATATTGGAATGTAAAGAGGGAGGAGAAAAGAAAATAAGAGAAGCAGAAGAAGGTAAGAAAAGACAGGACAAAGATAAAGGTGGGGAGGGGGAGGGAGGGGTAGTCCGCCTCAGGTGACCACCATGTGCATACAGGTAGGGTAAACATATTAAATAAGAGCAATGTAATACCACAATTCAGGACATAAGATTGGCATATGTAGTGGTAAATTTGAAAGCGAACCAGTCAGCCCATATTTTAATCGCTAAGTCAGATTTATTTCTGTTAGAAAGTGTGAGGTCCTCCATACGGTATGTATGGTCAACTACTTCCAACCATTGACGTAGAGTTGGGACTGTGGCTAATTTCCAAAACCTAGGAATTAGGGACTTCGCCGCATTTAAGAAATGCGGTGTCAAGGATTTCCTATATGAGCTGACTGACGCACCTGTACAATGTAACAGAACAACCCCAGGGTCATCTGGGGTCTCAAATCCCTGTATTTCCTTCATACAGGCAAGAACTGAGTTCCAAAGGGGCGTATATTTGGGCAAAACCACCAAAGGTGAGCATGTGTTGCTCGGCTACCGCAGCCCCTCCAGCAGAGAGGGGAAGATTGGGGGAAAATTCCATGAAGTGTCGCCGGGGTGAGGTGCCACCTAGTGAGAACTTTGTAGTTCACCTCCGCTGTCCTGGAAGAAATCGAAGAGGTGTGGGCTAAACTAAGGATCTTGGACTTTTGCGTCTCCGTAAAGGATGTATTGAGATCCTGTTCCCAGTTGCGGAGAAAGATGGGTTGGCCTTTGGATGATATGGACAACAGCGCTTTGTAAAAGTAGGAAAGAGGCCTTTCCGGAGGGCGGTCCCCAGCAAAAGCTAATTCAATCAGTGACAAATCCGAAAGGCCTCGGACCGCCTCGGAGTGGACGTGGAAGGGAGCGCACAAAGGCTGAAAGTTGGTGATATTTCCAATGATCCATGAAGGGCACAGGAGGGGGACCCACTAGGTCAGATAAGGAGGCCATCCCATTGGGAGTGATCACTTGATGCAGCATAGTCGCGTTACCTAGAGACCATGCCTTTCCAGAGGTGTGAGAACTCCCAGGGGGGAAATAATTGTGACCAGCAAGGGGCATCAGTGGAAAGTTGTGCTGCCATCCATGGGATCTACACAGCGAGTCCCAGATTGTTAAGGTAGAATGCGTAAGAGGGGAAGTGGACATAGCCAAGGATCTACATCTTCTGGGGATCCATAACTGCGTAGAGAGATCAGAGATGCACATGGTCTCCTCAAGAGACACCCACAATTTAGAGCTCTTATGGTATTTCCAGTCCAGCATCCTATTAAGTACTACGGCTATAAAATAACTTTTAGCATCTGGCAGGGCCAGGCCTCCGTCAGATTTAGGCCTGAGGAGAGTAGATCTAGCTAACCTGGGTCGCCTCCCATGCCAGATTTATTTACGAAAGAGGGACCGGTAAGCACAGTGAAAAAACCTACCGGGATTTTAAAA
>JAJQKJ010000559.1:0-79215 GCA_029574335.1 Rana kukunoris
GCTGTTAGTGCCAATGTGTGACCCTAGAGGCCACCCAGAGTCCACCCTAAGACTCATTCTGTTACAGGTCAGTGTCCTCTGCTGTAGTGCCATGTGTGACCACTAGAGGCCACCAGAGTCCACCCTAAGACTCCATTCCTGTTACAGGTCAGTGTCCTCTGCTGTAGTGCCATGTGTGACCACTAGAGGCCACCAGAGTCCACCCTAAGACTCCATTCCTGTTACAGGTCAGTGTCCTCTGCTGTAGTGCCATGTGTGACCACTAGAGGCCACCAGAGTCCACCCTAAGACCTCCATTCCTGTTACAGGTCAGTGTCCTCTGCTGTAGTCCCTGTCAGGGTCACACTTTGCTCCTTGCTGTACCCACTCCATGTAAAATGGTGTGTGGCCCAGTGTTGGTGTAGCACGACCCCCATAGGAGCTGCTGTCTGTAGAAATTGGAATGTCCACACAAGATGTAAAACCTTCAACTGTTCGGTTTTATTTTTGCTTCATAAAAATTGTGAAGGTAATAAAGAGTATAGCGAGAAGGGGAAGGTTCAGGTACGCGGTACAGAATGCACAAAAATGTCTAAAGTTCCAGTATTCATCACTCACTCCTGAGTGGGTATTGCTCACCCGGACAGACCCCTCTCACCCAGATAGAGCCCTCTCCCCCGGATAGACCCCTCTCCCCCGGGTAGACCCCTTGGTAACAGCACCCCAAATGGGAAAGGGGTTAAAGCCATTTAGAATATTCCATTGCTGAACACAAAGCAGCTACCGACACTCCACAGTCAGGCGAACGGGACCCATAAGAATAATACGAGACACAGCTCTGTATGCGGTTCGAGCAGGTCTGACAATCCTTATTGAGAAATACAGGCTTATATATACAATTTAGGATCCTGGCGGTGGTAACCAAATGCAAGCATGAACCAAACCCCCACTCCCAAGAAAACATCACACAATAGTACCTAACGAGGCCCCCCCAAAATACAGTACATCCTCCTCCAATACATCTCTTGCAGACAGTGGTCATCAACCATTCCTACAGGGTCTCACTAACAGGGGGAGATGAGACTAGAATACTGCCATTCACTGAGCAGGCAAAATGATATATCAGCATCGATGATATCACCTGTCATGTATTTCAGTTATCTTACAAACCTGGCCTGTTAGTGGGCCCTGCAGGACAAGGTTGATGACCACTGTCTTAGCAGACACCCTGGCTCCGGGACCTGACCTAATTTATATGAGCTAATTAACTACAGCTGATGACTCAGACACCTGACCTTTAGGCTGTCTGTTAAAGGGGTTGTAAAGGAAAATGTTTTTTTTTTTTTCATAATAATCATCCTTTACCTGCAGAAATTCCTCTTCTCACTTCCTCATTGTTTGTTTTTGCTCAGAAGTTGCTCTATTTCTTCTCTGTTCTGTTCACTTCCTGCTTGTCTGATTGTTACTGACCACCGTGAAGGGAGGCTTTACTGCGGTGGTCAGTAACGTGCCCCGCCCCCTCCTGGGAACTACATCTGTGTGGCAGGACGCTCTACGTGTTAGAGACTTCAAGGAGGTGTGAATTACTGGGCGTGCCGCAATGCATACTGGGAAATGTAGTTCTTACTAGTGTTGAGCAGAATACGCCATATTCGAATTCGCGATATATCTCGAATATATAGTCGAATATTCGACAGATATTCGCTAAATACGAATATTCGTGATATATTTTCGAAATGAAATGATTGCGAATTTTCGCTATCGCGAATGCGAATGCGATTGCGAATTGCGATTGCGAATATTCGAGAAATGCGGAATGGAGCACTCTGATTGGCTCAGAATATTCGTGATATATTACAATACACAATAATTGCGAATATTCGAGAAATGCAGAATGGAGCACTCTGATTGGCTCAGAATATTCGTGATATATTACAATACAAAATAATTTCGAAATTTCGAGAAATGCGGAATGAAGTACTCTGATTGGCTCAGAATATTCGTGATATATTACAATATAAAATAATCGCGCGATATCGCTATTTGCCGAATAATCGCATTGCGATTTTTCGGCAATATAAAATGAGCGCTGCAGCTACTCGGCCCAGGGTCTCTAATCATACCAGCAATGCTTTTAGACGTCGATGGGGATCTCTAGGATGTGATCTGTTCTAAAAAAAAATTTAAAACATTCGAATATTCGAAATAGCGAATATTCGCCGCGATATTCGCGTTATTCGCGAATACTCGAATATGCAATATTCGTAGCGAATATTCGCAATGCGAATATTCGTGAGCAACACTAGTTCTTACATGAACGAGCGCCACAAACCAGGAAGTGAATGACAGAACAGAAACTAGAACGCCGGAGGTGATTTTCCTGCCACAAACCAGGAAGTGAATGAGAGAACAGAAACTAGAACGCCGGAGGTGATATAGATGAGGGAATTTAATAAGAGAATCATTACACTCTTCTGTCTGTCTACCTCACAGACATTAATTTTAGGCAAACATTTTTTTCTTTTACAACTCCTTTAACTTACAATACACTTTATCATCAATAGACCTTCACACAATACAGGGTCAATTAGCACAAGCCACAATGAACGATCCTTAGAAGTTAGTCTGGTTTCAATTCACATTACACAGGCAGCCAGGTAGCTGGAGGTGATGACATTAACGTCTTTCAATTAACCTGTTGAGTTCAGAATCAATAAACAGTAATTAGTTCTTTAACCACTTGACCACTGGGCACTTAAACCCCCTTCCTAACCAGACCAATTTTCAGCTTTCGGTACTCTCACAATTTGAATGACAATTACTCAGTCATACAACATTGTACCCATTTGAAATTGTTGTCCTTTTTTTTTAACACAAATAGAGCTTTCTTTTGGTGGTATTTGATCACTTCTGGGTTTTTTATTTTTTGCGCTAAAAAGAAAAACGACTGAAAATTCTGTAAAAAAAAAAACTTGTTTCTGTCATATTAGCAGGTTATTTCTCACACACAGCATATGCATACCACAAATTACACCCCAAAACACATTCTGCTATTCCTCTCGAGTATGGCGATACCCCATGTGTGAGACTTTTACACAGCGTGGCCACATACAGAGGTCCAACATGCAGGGAGCACCATCACATGTGTGAGACTTTTACACAGCCTGGCCACATACAGAGGCCCAACATGCAGGGAGCACCTTCACATGTGTGAGACTTTTACACAGCGTGGCCACATACAGAGGCCCAACATGCAGGGAGCACCTTCACATGTGTGAGACTTTTACACAGCGTGGTCACATACAGAGGCCCAACATGCAGGGAGCACCTTCACATGTGTGAGACTTTTATACAGCGTGGCCACATACAGAGGCCCAACATGCAGGGAGCACCTTCACATGTGTGAGACTTTTTCACGGCGTGGTCACATACAGAGGACCAACATACAGGGATCACCTTCACATGTGTGAGACTTTTATACAGCGTGGCCACATACAGAGGCCCAACATGCAGGGAGCACCTTCACATGTGTGGGACTTTTACACGGCGTGGCCACATACAGAGGCCTAACATGCAGAGAGCACCTTCACATGTGTGAGACTATTACACAGCGTGGCCACATACAGAGGCCCAACATGCAGAGAGCACCTTCACATGTGTGAGACTATTACACAGCCTGGCCACATACAGAGGCCCAACATGCAGGGAGCACCTTCACATGTGTGGGACTTTTATACAGCGTGGTCACATACAGAGGCCCAACATGCAGGGAGCACCTTCACATGTGTGAGACTTTTACACAGCGTGGCCACATACAGAGGCCCAACATGCAGGGAGCACCTTCACATGTGTGAGACTTTTACACAGCATAGCCACATACAGAGGCCCAACATGCAGGGAGCACCTTCACATGTGTGAGACTTTTACACAGCGTGGTCACATACAGAGGCCCAACATGCAGGGAGCACCTTCACATGTGTGAGACTATTACACGGCGTGGCCACATACATAGGCCCAACATGCAGGGAGCACCATCAGGCGTTCTGGAACACCCAGACCAATTCTGACATTTCTCTCCTACTCTAGCCACTTCTGGAACGCTGGACGTTACATGTCGGGGGGTTGTCTGTATTATATGCTATGTATTCTGCTGGGTCTTATGTGGGCATAGTAATTGGTATGCTGGCAGCCGTAAGCCACTAGCATTCAAGTACTTAGTTTTATGTTGCCCAATCAGTGTTCGGCAGTTTTAAACCGAACTCCCACAACACATAACCCCAGACCCCAGCTATCAACCGACTTTTCCCTCGTGCAGCAATGCCTGATGGGAGAATTATCCAAAATTTTAAGTTCCCCATCTGGTCCTCCCTGTATTACCCCTGTTAAATCTATTTGGCTGTTTGGAAACCCCTTGCATGGGGAATTATATAAATATGGAAGCCTGTGAATAAAAAGTCAGTTGACTCTCAGAGCTGTGTGTTGTCCGGTTACTGGGGGGGATTTGGGACATTGCCTTACTTTTCAACGCGGACTGTGGATTTACCCTGGTTACCAGCGGAGATCGTGGAGTTTAATATTGTACTCCGCTACAAGGATTTAGCTAATCTTCCCTCCATCACCCTGGAAACCCCCCCACCCCCACCACCCGGTGTTGGCTACCATGGTGAATCTGCAATATTCTGCAGAAACCATTTGGGGTCTGAGGCGATTCGCTGCTATACTGCCAGCCATCACCAAAAAAGCCCTAAGAATTGAGCGACAATTGAGAATCGATCGTCGATCGACTGTCAAAAATCTCAGCCATTTACCCCAGCCTAAGCACATATCTTGTGCTTTGATCAACACAAAAATCGGCAGTAAAACACCGACTAGAAATCCACAATTTTATCCTACAATACGATTTAGACTGCCTCTTTATTACAGAGAGCTGGCTCACAGCCGACTGTAACACCATTCTAGGAGAACTGGTGCCAGAAAACTATCGTATTATAACTGAAAACAGAGTGGGGCAAAGAGGAGGGGGCCTGGCGGTGATCCACAGGACTCACCTGGCGATCACTAAACCAGTCCTTCAAAACCCTCTTCCATTCATGGAAACCCTTACTCTGCAACTGCAAGCAAACTCCCAGGAGACCGTCCGGATTCTGCTCTGCTATAGGCCACCCGGCCCAAAATCGCAGCTTCTCCCATCATTGACGGACTTCTTCTCCACTTACACCCTCAACAGCAAACACCTTTTGCTGCTCGGGGATTTCAACCTCTGGGCCAACTCTTCACTAGACCCCATTGCCGACGCCTGTATTGACCACCTGGAAGGATTAGGGCTTCAGCGACTAGTATGTGGGCCCACACATGCTTCAGGTCATACACTCGATCTTATTTTCAGACAAGATCTGGAAATAAAAATTTTGGAAAATGAACCGTTGTCATGGACAGATCATCATGCAATTAAATTATCTCCGAATTCCCCCCCTTATCAAAAACATCTAAACCAGTGACAACACACTGGACTAGATGCCACTCTTCAAAACCACATTAAGGAAAAAAATAAAAACAATTCAGCCGCATCAAACGGCCGTAGAAACACTGGAGGCCATAAACACAGCCCTATTACAGTCAGCTGACTTAGTAGCGCCGAAACGTAAAACCCACATCCGGAAAAACAACTCCAGCTGGTTCAACAACCAACTGGCGTTACTGAAGCAAGAGCGCAGAAGGGCGGAAGCCGTCTGGAAAAGAAGCTCTTCAGAGGTAAACCTCTCCACCTACAAGGCGATAACAAGAAAATATCATAAAGAAATCTTTCAAGCCAAGAAACATTTTTTTTCTGAGGCTATCAACAGCGCCCTAAACCGCCCTGCAAACTCTTCAAGATGGTCACTCAGACCATGAATCCAGGATGTCTTGAAGCCCCCAATTCGGACACACAAGAATTTTGCTATGAATTATCGGATTACTTCATCAATAAAATCGAGGGAATCCGGGAAAGCATTCAGCAAAACCATTCCCCCCTCAGCCCCCCCCCCCCGCAATTCTTCACACAATACCCACAGTAATTCACCACAATCAGGTAAGTTCACTCTGGAGCCCATCACCATCTATGCCACAAAAAATATCATTGGTACTTTGCATAATGGCACAGCGCCAAATGATATCATCCCCACAAAACTGCTGAAGAAATGCGCTGACATCCTGGCGCCTCCCATCACGCAGCTTATTAATCAGTCTTTCAAGGAAGGCATAGTGCCCTCACAGCTGAAAGAGGGCATAATCCAACCCATCCTGAAGAAACCCACCCTAGACCCCAAGGATCCACTCCACCGCCGTCCAATAACAGGCCTAAATGTACTCTCAAACGTAATGGAAAAAGTAGTGGTACAACAGCATCTAGATACCCATAAGCTACTTGATCCATTTCAATCAGGTTTCCGCCCCGGACACGGGACAGAAACCGCACTGCTCAAAATATGGGACGACGCTCTCGAGGCCGCAGACGAAGGAGAATCTTGTCTTCTGGTTCTGTTGGACCTAAGCGCAGCTTTCGACACTGTCGACCACAAACTGTTATTGACTCGGCTTGCTGAAGTAGCCAAAGTCGCAGAAAGCGATTTATCTTGGTTCTCCTCTTTTTTGGAAAACCGATTGCAAACAGTGAAGTTAGGGCCTTTCACTTCTGAGTAACGCACAGTATCCAACAGCGGATCAGGGGGGGGGGCAACAAGGATATGCCCCCCCCCCCGAGGCAATCATGTCACATTGGCTTTAAAAAAAATTAAAACTGCTTTGCGGTGCCTGCAGCCAGGCCCGGGCTAGCCATAGGGCAAACCTAGCAAATGTCTGTGGGCCGCGAACGGCCCTCAGCGGTCAGCGGCTCGTATGTCACGTCTCCCCAGGGGTGTACACCACCAACACAGCGCCAGATAGAGATCAGCTGGGGTATCATAGTCAGCTCTGACACTTCTCCCCTCCCCTTGCTGCCCCCACGGCCAGTTAGAGGAGAGGAGCTGCTTCTATTCCTCCCCCTCCTCTCTTCTTCCCCTCCCGTTTCAAGCCCAAACAGAAAGAAAAGATGGAGTCTGATATCCATCCATCCAGTCAGTCCCTCCTGCCTCTGAGTACTGTACACTGATGTATGGGGTGCCCTTCATTCCCTTCTCTCTCTTCACCTTTCTCTCTCTCTCTTCTCTTTTTTTTTTTTCGTTTGCACCCCAGCACCCCCCCCCCCCCCCACCAGCCGCCACTGTAGATAGATTATCTATCTAGCTATCTATCTATCTACAGTGGCAGCTGGTGCTCAAAATTTTTGGTGGGCGCAAATAAAAAAAAAAAAAAATGCAGCCTCACTGTGCCCATCAAACGCAGCCACTGGGCCCATCAATTGTCACCACTGTGCCATGCCATCAAACGCAGCCACTGTGCCCATCAATTGTCACCACTGTGCCATGCCATCAAACGCAGCCACTGTGCCATCAATTGTCACCACTGTGCCATGCCATCAAACGCAGCCACAGTGCCATCAATTGTCACCACTGTGCCATGCCATCAAACGCAACCACTGTGCCATCGTCACCTCTGTGCCATGCCATCAAACACAGCCACTGTGCCATCAATTGTCACCACTGTGCCATAGCATCAAACACAGCCACTGTGCCATGGCATCAAACACAGCCACTGTGCCATCAAGTGTCACCACTGTGCCATGCCATCAAACACAGCCACTGTGCCATCAATTGCCACCTCTGTGCCATGGCATCAAACACAGCCACTGTGCCATCAATTGTCACCACTGTGCCATGCCATCAAATGCAACCACTGTGCCATCAATTGTCACCTCTGTGCCATGCCAAACGCAGCCACTGTGCCATCAATTGTCACCAATGTGCCATGCCATCAAACAGAGCCACTGTGCCATCAATTGTCACCACTGTGCCATGCCATCAAACACAGCCACTGTGCCATCAATTGTCACCACTGTGCCATGCCATCAAACACAGCCACTGTGCCATGCCATCAAACACAGCCTTGAGGAAGCTGGAACACTGAGGAGGAAGTGCTTTATCTGTGGTGATGGAGAAGGTGTGAGGCTTGGAGGGGAGACTACAAGGACTGTGTTTGGAAATCAGAATATCCACTGAACCTCATACTACCAAGCACACATACTAAGGACACACTGCAGGAGTCCAGGTGACTTACCAAGTTTTGGCGCAACCCAAGGAAAGGACCCACGGCAGTTTGGAGCAACACGCTGATTAATACGCATTTTACCCCAGCAGGGGTGAGTGCTTCTGGTGAGTGGGGATCCACAAGGGGGCACACCGACCCACTGCGAAAGTCACTGGCTATACTGTCTACCATCCATTCATATAGGAGCACCTTTACCACCCATGTCACCTGCTTTATACTATATGGACTTTTAATTTATATTATATGTTTTTTTCTTTGTACCATTTAGGATGATGTGTATATATATCTTGTGTATTTACTGTAAACTTCACATTAGCATTTAGCACGGATAGCTCAACCTGCTACAGCTGTATATCATATTATTACACCCCCGGTGGTTTATATAGGCACTACCACCAGGTTTTACACACATCCATTATTACTATTATCTTTTTGCCTGCGCGGTGTTTTGCATGCATGTGTACTTTTTGGGGAATGTTGTCCCATTGAAGCCTATACTTACCCATTTGGGTTCGGTTACTGGCCCAGCAAACAACATATCAGTGACAGCGCCATCACCCCCACCACTTCTTCTGTTTTCTCATATACCCCCTTTGGGGAGTTATATTTAGGGGGGGCTGCAGTCACACATCTTTATTAGTCCTATTACCCTCCATCAGACTATCTTAAGCGCAGCTGTTCCTCTTTACACTTTTTCTGGACACATTATTAACCCCCAGCACTGGTGTCAGCGGACACATTATTAACCCCCAGCACTGGTGTCAGCGGACACATTATTAACCCCCAGCACTGGTGTCAGCGGACACATTATTAACCCCCAGCACTGGTGTCAGCGGACACATTATTAACCCCCAGCACTGGTGTCAGCGGACAAATTATTAACCCCCAGCACTGGTGTCAGCGGACACATTATTAACCCCCAGCACTGGTGTCAGCGGACAAATTATTAACCCCCAGCACTGGTGTCAGCGGACACATTATTAACCCCCAGCACTGGTGTCAGCGGACACATTATTATTAACCCCCAGCACTGGTGTCAGCGGACACATTATTAACCCCCACCACTGGTGTCAGAGGACACATTATTAACCCCACCACTGGTGTCAGAGGACACATTATTAACCCCCACCACTGGTGTCAGAGGACACATTATTAACCCCCACCACTGGTGTCAGAGGACACATTATTAACCCCCACCACTGGTGTCAGAGGACACATTATTAACCCCCACCACTGGTGTCAGAGGACACATTATTAACCCCCACCACTGGTGTCAGAGGACACATTATTAACCCCTAGTATTGGTGTCAGTGGACACATTATTAACCCCCAGCACTGGTGTCAGCGGACACATTATTAACCCCCAGCACTGGTGTCAGCGGACACATTATTAACCCCCAGCACTGGTGTCAGTGGACACATTATTAACCCCCAGCACTGGTGTCAGTGGACACATTATTAACCCCCAGCACTGGTGTCAGCGGACACATTATTAACCCCCAGCACTGGTGTCAGCGGACACATTATTAACCCCAGCACTGGTGTCAGCGGACAAATTATTAACCCCACCACTGGTGTCAGCGGACACATTATTAACCCCCAGCACTGGTGTCAGCGGACACATTATTAACCCCCCCCAGCATTGTGTCAGCGGACAAATTATTAACCCCCAGCACTGGTGTCAGCGGACACATTATTAACCCCCAGCACTGGTGTCAGCGGACACATTATTAACCCCCACCACTGGTGTCAGCGGACACATTATTAACCCCCACCACTGGTGTCAGAGGACACATTATTAACCCCCAGCACTGGTGTCAGCGGACACATTATTAACCCCCACCACTGGTGTCAGAGGACACATTATTAACCCCCACCACTGGTGTCAGAGGACACATTATTAACCCCTAGTATTGGTGTCAGTGGACACATTATTAACCCCCAGCACTGGTGTCAGCGGACACATTATTAACCCCCAGCACTGGTGTCAGCGGACACATTATTAACCCCCAGCACTGGTGTCAGCGGACACATTATTAACCCCCAGCACTGGTGTCAGCGGACACATTATTAACCCCCAGCACTGGTGTCAGCGGACACATTATTAACCCCCACCACTGGTGTCAGAGGACACATTATTAACCCCCAGCACTGGTGTCAGCGGACACATTATTAACCCCCAGCACTGGTGTCAGCGGACACATTATTAACCCCCAGCACTGGTGTCAGCGGACAAATTATTAACCCCCAGCACTGGTGTCAGCGGACACATTATTAACCCCCAGCACTGGTGTCAGCGGACACATTATTAACCCCCACCACTGGTGTCAGCGGACACATTATTAACCCCACCACTGGTGTCAGAGGACACATTATTAACCCCCAGCACTGGTGTCAGAGGACACATTATTAACCCCCAGCACTGGTGTCAGCGGACACATTATTAACCCCCACCACTGGTGTCAGAGGACACATTATTAACCCCCACCACTGGTGTCAGAGGACACATTATTAACCCCTAGTATTGGTGTCAGTGGACACATTATTAACCCCCAGCACTGGTGTCAGCGGACACATTATTAACCCCCAGCACTGGTGTCAGCGGACACATTATTAACCCCCACCACTGGTGTCAGAGGACACATTATTAACCCCCAGCACTGGTGTCAGCGGACACATTATTAACCCCCAGCACTGGTGTCAGCGGACACATTATTAACCCCCAGCACTGGTGTCAGCGGACACATTATTAACCCCCAGCACTGGTGTCAGCGGACACATTATTAAACCCTAATATTGGTGTCAGCAAACACATTATTAACCCTGACCACTGCACTGCACATGGACCACAGCACACGGACCACAGCACACGGACCACTACACTGCACACTGCCGACAGACCACTACACTACACACTGACCACTCACCATCATGGCACAGCACATCAAGGCTCACAGCCCAGCAAATTAGGGCACAGCACATCAAGGTACAGGGCACAGCAAGGCACAGAGCCCAGCAAATAAGGGCACATGGCACAGCACATCAGGGCACAGGGCACAGCACATTTACCGCGAATCGCGGGGTTTTAATCGCGGGGGATTTGCCGCGGGCCATTTATTACCACTCCGCGGGCCGTAAATGGCCCGCGGGCCGGTACTTTGAGACCCGTGATCTAGAGACATGCCTCTCTCTGATAGAGGACTGGATGACAAAGAGTTATCTTACACTCAACGGAGCGAAAACAGAACTTCTCCTGTTTCACGCCAAGCGTAGGAATCAAGCGACAACAACCTGGATCCCGCCGCCCATTCTGGGCAAAATCATCTCCCCTAGCGCCAAAGTCAAAAGTCTTGGGGTAATTTTTGACTCCTACATGACAATGGACGCACAAATAGGGTCAGTAGTCAGCGGATCTCACCATCTGCTCCCCCTACTACGCAGACTCCTCCCCTTTATTCCCAAAGAAGACATAGCGGTTGTGGTGGGAGCAATTGTAAATTCAAGATTGGTACGCTGACTACTGGTACGCAGACCTCTGCAGACCGCTCATGGTACGCAGACCCCTCGTGGTACGCGGACCCCTCGTGGTACGCGGACCGCTCGTGGTACGCGGACCCCTCGTGGTACGCGGACCCCTCGTGGTACGCGGACCCCTCGTGGTACGCGGACCCCTCGTGGTACGCAGACCCCTCGTGGTACGCAGACCCCTCGTGGTACGCAGACCCCTCGTGGTACGCAGACCTCTCGTGGTACGCAGACCTCTCGTGGTACGCAGACCTCTCGTGGTACGCAGACCTCTCGTGGTACGCAGACCTCGGTGTCACTGAAAAATGACCTGGCTCCGCCCATCGCTGACCTCGGCTATAATGAGAACTCGTTCTGCTTATTAGGAGAAGTTCCAAAATTAGTGATTTGGTAAGTTCTGTTTTTCTCACAGTGGGTGGGGGTGGGGTGAGAAGAGGAAATTATGAGACGTCTGGTGGACTAATTCTTCCAGAAGAACTGCCAGACAGCCCCCCCTCCCCCGTTCCGAGAAGCAGCCTTATAGAGGGACATGTGGGGGGTGGGGGGGCATTGCTAAATTTCCCCTAAAAATTCTAATTGCCCTGATCTGAACAAGCCCTCATTTATATACTTTATTGAAGCCATTGGATCACCATGACAGGGCTCTGTCACCAGATCTATATGTAGAACCTGTGTACTTTATGGTACCGGTAAATTTATGTGTAGGTCGGAGTGTGTAGGTCAGAGTGGAGGGGTCAGAGTGGAGAGGTCAGAGTGGAGAGGTCAGAGTGGAGGGGTCAGAGTGGAGGGGTCAGAGTGGAGGGGTCAGAGTGGAGGGGTCGGAGTGGAGGGGTCGGAGTGGAGGGGTCGGAGTGGAGGGGTCGGAGTGGAGGGTCGGAGTGGAGAGGTCGGAGTGGAGAGGTCGGAGTGGAGAGGTCGGAGTGGAGGGGTCGGAGTGGAGAGAGGTCGGAGTGGAGGGGTCGGAGTGGAGGGGTCGGAGTGGAGAGAGGTCGGAGTGGAGAGGTCGGAGTGGAGAGGTCGGAGTGGAGGGGTCGGAGTGGAGGGGTCGGAGTGGAGAGAGGTCGGAGTGGAGGGGTCGGAGTGGAGGGGTCGGAGTGGAGAGGTCGGAGTGGAGGGGTCGGAGTGGAGGGTCGGAGTGGAGAGGTCGGAGTGGAGAGGTCGGAGTGGAGGGGTCGGAGTGGAGGGGTCGGAGGGGAGAGGTCGGAGTGGAGAGGTCGTCGGAGTGGAGAGGTCGGAGTGGAGGGGTCGGAGTGGAGAGGTCGGAGTGGAGGGGTCGGGAGTGGAGAGGTCGGAGTGGAGAGGTCGGAGTGGAGGGGTCGGAGTCGGTCGGAGTGGAGGGGTCGGAGTGGAGAGGTCGGAGTGGAGGGGTCGGAGTGGAGGGGTCGGAGTGGAGAGGTCGGAGTGGAGGGGTCGGAGTGGAGGGGTCGGAGTGGAGGAGGGGTCGGAGTGGAGGGGTCGGAGTGGAGGGGTCGGAGTGGAGAGGTCGGAGTGGAGAGGTCGGAGTGGAGAGGTCGGAGTGGAGGGGTCGGAGTGGAGAGGTCGGAGTGGAGGGGTCGGAGTGGAGGGGTCGGAGTGGAGGGGTCGGAGTGGAGAGGTCGGAGTGGAGAGGTCGGAGTGGAGGGGTCGGAGTGGAGAGGTCGGAGTGGAGAGGTCGGAGTGGAGGGGTCGGAGTGGAGAGGTCAATAAAACTCTGATCCAAATTGTTAGTTGCAAAACAGGGTCTCTGTCTCAGCTTGGCTGTGCTGCGAGCACATTCTGTTGTGCCTGGGGTGTTCTTCCAGCCCCGGTACTGCAGGTGGCAGCAGTGGAGTCAAGGTTTTTGTGCTCTTTCCCAGCAGCCAATCAGGAGGGTTTGTCCTCACTGTGCATGCTGGGGAGGGGTATATATGGGGCAGACGTCATTGGTTCTGGGTCTTTTTCGAGTGTGGCACCCACCTTTAGGATGGCCACATCACGGCGCCCCAGCGTTATGGCCTACCTGGCCGGGGAGTCTCTCCTACGTAGGATCTCTCTGAGGGGCTCTCCTATGTGGGATCTCTCTGGGGGGCTCGCCTATGTGGGATCTCTCTGGGGGGCTCATCTCTCTGGGGGGCTCCCCTACGTGGGATCTCTCTGGGGGGCTCCCCTACGTGGGATCTCTCTGGGGGGCTCTCCTACGTGGGATCTCCCCTACGTGGGATCTCTCTGGGGGGCTCCCCTACGTGGGATCTCTCTGGGGGGCTCCCCTACGTGGGATCTCTCTGGGGGGCTCCCCTACGTGGGATCTCTCTGGGGGGCTCTCCTATGTATCTACTCGGAAGGAGGGGGACCCGTATACACTCGGGAGGAAGGAGGGAGGGGGGTCCGTATATACACGCGGAAGGGAGGGGCGGGGGGGGTCCGTATATACACGCGGAAGGGAGGGGCGGGGGGGTCCGTATATACACGCGGAAGGGAGGGGGGGGGGGGGTCCGTATATACACGCGGAAGGGAGGGGGGGGGTCCGTATATACACGCGGAAGGGAGGGGGGGGGTCCGTATACACGCGGGAGGGGGGGACCCGTATACACGCGGGAGGGGGGACCCGTATACACGCGGAAGGGAGGGGGGGACCCGTATACACGCGGAAGGGAGGAAGGGGGGTCCGTATACACTCGGGAGGGAGGAAGGGGGGTCCGTATACACTCGGGAGGGAGGAAGGGGGGTCCGTATACACTCGGGAGGGAGGAAGGGGGGTCCGTATACACTCGGGAGGAAGGAAGGGGGGTCCGTATACACTCGGGAGGAAGGAGGGGGGGTCCGTATACACTCGGGAGGAGGGAGGAGGGGGGGGGTCCGTATACACTCGGGAGGAAGGGGGGGTCCGTATACACTCGGGAGGAAGGGGGGGTCCGTATACACTCGGGAGGAAGGGGGGGGATCCGTATACACTCGGGAGGAAGGGAGGGGTCCGTATACACTCGGGAGGAAGGGGGGGGGGTCCGTATACACTCGGGAGGAAGGGGGGGGGGTCCGTATACACTCGGGAGGAAGGGGGGGATCCGTATACACTCGGGAGGAAGGGGGGGGATCCGTATACACTCGGGAGGAAGGGAGGGGTCCGTATACACTCGGGAGGAAGGGGGGGGGTCCGTATACACTCGGGAGGAAGGGGGGGGATCCGTATACACTCGGGAGAAAGGAAGGGGGATCCATATACACTCGGAAGGAAGGGGGGGTCCGTATACACTTGGAAGGAAGGAAGGGGGGTCCATATACACTCGGGAGGAAGGGGGGGGGTCCGTATACACTCGGGAGAAAGGAAGGGGGATCCATATACACTCGGAAGGAAGGGGGGGTCCGTATACACTCGGGAGGAAGGAAGGGGGGTCCATATACACTCGGGAGGAAGGAAGGGGGGTCCATATACACTCGGGAGGAAGGAAGGGGGGTCCATATACACTCGGGAGGAAGGAAGGGGGGTCCATATACACTCGGGAGGAAGGAAGGGGGGTCCATATACACTCGGGAGGAAGGGGGGGGGGTCCGTATACACTCGGGAGGAAGGGGGGGGGGTCCGTATACACTCGGGAGGAAGGGGGGGGGGTCCGTATACTCAGAAGAAGGTGCGTTGCAGTCACAGGCCGCCTACCAGCAGAAGGTGTGATCCCGGCTCTCATAGTGAACAGAAAACCACATTGTACAGAAATGAGAGGCGATGCGTCTCCGGGAACTTCCTGTGTGTGAGAGCGCCAGACACCAAGACCTACCCATATGAGTATTGGGGAGGTCAGGGAGGTGGTGTATAATGAAGGGTGGGGACAGGGGAGGAAAGAGGGGAGACAGAGGAGAAATGAGGGGGGGGGGGCGACACAGAGGAGAAATGAGGGGGGGGGGCGACACAGAGGAGAAATGAGGGGGGGGGGAGACGGACAGAGGAGGAGAAATGAGGGGGGGGGGGACAGAGGAGGAGAAATGAGGGGGGGGGGACAGAGGAGGAGAAATGAGGGGGGGGGACAGAGGAGGAGAAATGAGGGGGGGGACAGAGGAGGAGAAATGAGGGGGGGGACAGAGGAGGAGAAATGAGGGGGGGGGGACAGAGGAGGAGAAATGAGGGGGGGGGGACAGAGGAGGAGAAATGAGGGGGGGGGGACAGAGGAGGAGAAATGAGGGGGGGGGGACAGAGGAGGAGAAATGAGGGGGGGGGGGACAGAGGAGGGAGAAATGAGGGGGGGGGGGGGACAGAGGAGGAGAAATGAGGGGGGGGGGGGGGGGGGACAGAGGAGGAGAAATGAGGGGGGGGGGGGGCAGAGGAGGAGAAATGAGGGGGGGGGCAGAGGAGGAGAAATGAGGGGGGGGGGACAGGGAGGAGAAATGAGGGGGGGGGGACAGAGGAGGAGAAATGAGGGGGGGGGGGGGACAGAGGAGGAGAAATGAGGGGGGGGGGGACAGAGGAGGAGAAATGAGGGGGGGGGGGACAGAGGAGGAGAAATGAGGGGGGGGGGACAGGGAGGAGAAATGAGAGGGGGGGGGGACAGAGGAGGAGAAATGAGGGGGGGGGGGACAGAGGAGGAGAAATGAGGGGGGGGGGGGGGACAGAGGAGGAGAAATGAGGGGGGGGGGACAGAGGAGGAGAAATGAGGGGGGGGGGACAGAGGAGGAGAAATGAGGGGGGGGGGACAGGAGGAGGAGAAATGAGGGGGGGGGGACAGAGGAGGAGAAATGAGGGGGGGGGGACAGAGGAGGAGAAATGAGGGGGGGGGGACAGAGGAGGAGAAATGAGGGGGGGGGGGACAGAGGAGGAGAAATGAGGGGGGGGGGACAGAGGAGGAGAAATGGGGGGGAGGGGGGAAATGGGGGGGGGGGACAGAGGAGGAGAAATGAGGGGGGGGACAGGGAGGAGAAATGAGGGGGGGGGACAGAGGAGGAGAAATGAGGGGGGGGGGACAGAGGAGGAGAAAGGGGGGGGGGGGACAGAGGAGGAGAAATGAGGGGGGGGGGACAGAGGAGGAGAAATGAGGGGGGGGGGACAGAGGAGGAGAAATGAGGGGGGGGGGACAGAGGAGGAGAAATGAGGGGGGGGGGACAGAGGAGGAGAAATGAGGGGGGGGGGGACAGAGGAGGAGGAGGAATGGGGGGGGGGGGGACAGAGGAGGAGAAATGAGGGGGGGGGGGGACAGAGGAGGAGAAATGAGGGGGGGGGGGACAGAGGAGGAGAAATGAGGGGGGGGGGACAGGACAGGGAGGAGGAATGAGGGGGGGGGACAGAGGAGGAGGAATGAGGGGGGGGGACAGAGGAGGAGAAAGGGGGGGGGGGACAGAGGAGGAGGAATGAGGGGGGGGGGGAATGAGGGGGGGGGACAGAGGAGGAGAAATGAGGGGGGGGGGGACAGAGGAGGAGAAATGAGGGGGGGGGGACAGAGGAGGAGAAATGAGGGGGGGGGGACAGAGGAGGAGAAATGAGGGGGGGGGGACAGAGGAGGAGAAATGAGGGGGGGGGGACAGAGGAGGAGAAATGAGGGGGGGGGGGGGACAGAGGAGGAGAAATGAGGGGGGGGGGGACAGAGGAGGAGGAGGAATGAGGGGGGGGGGGGACAGAGGAGGAGAATGAGGGGGGGGGACAGAGGAGGGAATGAGGGGGGGGGGGACAGAGGAGGAGAAAGGGGGGGGGGACAGAGGAGGAGGAATGAGGGGGGACAGGGGGAATGGGGGGGGGGGGACAGAGGAGGAGAAATGAGGGGGGGGGGGGGGACAGAGGAGGAGGAATGAGGGGGGGGGGACAGAGGAGGAGGAATGAGGGGGGGGGACAGAGGAGGAGGAATGAGGGGGGGGGGACAGAGGAGGAGGAATGAGGGGGCGGGGGGGACAGAGGAGGAATGAGGGGGGGGGGACAGAGGAGGAGAAATGAGGGGGGGGGGACAGAGGAGGAGAAATGAGGGGGGGGGACAGAGGAGGAGAAATGAGGGGGGGGACAGAGGAGGAGAAATGAGGGGGGGGGGACAGAGGAGGAGAAATGAGGGGGGGGGGGGACAGAGGAGGAGAAATGAGGGGGGGGGGGGGGGACAGAGGAGGAGGAATGAGGGGGGGGGGGGGGGACAGAGGAGGAGGAATGAGGGGGGGGGACAGAGGAGGAGGAATGAGGGGGGACAGAGGAGGAATGAGGGGGGGGGGACAGAGGAGGAGGAATGAGGGGGGGGGACAGAGGAGGAGGAATGAGGGGGGACAGAGGAGGAGGAATGAGGGGGGGGGGACAGAGGAGGAGAAATGAGGGGGGGGGGGGGACAGAGGAGGAGAAATGAGGGGGGGGGGGGACAGAGGAGGAGAAATGAGGGGGGGGACAGAGGAGGAGAAATGAGGGGGGGGACAGAGGAGGAGAAATGAGGGGGGGGGGGACAGAGGAGGAGAAATGAGGGGGGGGGGACAGAGGAGGAGAAATGAGGGGGGGGGACAGAGGAGGAGAAATGAGGGGGGGGGACAGAGGAGGAGAAATGAGGGGGGGGGACAGAGGAGGAGAAATGAGGGGGGGGGACAGAGGAGGAGAAATGAGGGGGGGGGGGACAGAGGAGGGAGAAATGAGGGGGGGGGGACAGAGGAGGAGAAATGAGGGGGGGGGGACAGAGGAGGAGAAATGAGGGGGGGGGGGACAGAGGAGGAGAAATGAGGGGGGGGGGGGGACAGAGGAGGAGGAGGAATGAGGGGGGGGGGACAGAGGAGGAGAAATGAGGGGGGGGGGACAGAGGAGGAGAAATGAGGGGGGGGGGGACAGAGGAGGAGAAATGAGGGGGGGGGGGACAGAGGAGGAGGAATGAGGGGGGGGGACAGAGGAGGAGGATGAGGGGGGGGGGACAGAGGAGGAGGAATGAGGGGGGCGCAGAGGAGAAATGAGGGGGGGGGGACAGAGGAGGAGAAATGAGGGGGGGGGACAGAGGAGGAGAAATGAGGGGGGGGGACAGAGGAGGAGAAATGAGGGGGGGGGACACAGAGGAGGAGGAATGAGGGGGGGGGGGAGGGAGAGGAGGAGAAATGAGGGGGGGGGACAGAGGAGGAGAAATGAGGGGGGGGGGACAGAGGAGGAATGAGGGGGGGGGACAGAGGAGGAGGAATGAGGGGGGGGGACAGAGGAGGAGGAACAGAGGAGGAATGAGGGGGGGGGGACAGAGGAGGAGGACAGAGGAGGAGGAATGAGGGGGGGGGACAGAGGAGGAGGAATGAGGGGGGGGACAGAGGAGGAGGAATGAGGGGGGGGGGACAGAGGAGGAATGAGGGGGCAGAGGAGGAGGACAGAGGAGGAGGAATGAGGGGGGGGACAGAGGAGGAGGAATGAGGGGGGGGGACAGAGGAGGAGGAGGAGGAATGAGGGGGGGACGACAGAGGAGGAGGAGGAGGAGGAATGAGGGGGGGACGACAGAGGAGGAGGAGGAGGAGGAATGAGGGGGGGGACGACAGAGGAGGAGGAGGAGGAGGAGGAGGAGGAGAGGGGGGGACGACAGAGGAGGAGGAGGAGAGGGGGGACGACAGAGGAGGAGGAATGAGGGGGGGACGACAGAGGAGGAGGAGGAATGAGGGGGGGACGACAGAGGAGGAGGAGGAGGAGGAATGAGGGGGGGACGACAGAGGAGGAGGAGGAGGAGGAATGAGGGGGGGACGACAGAGGAGGAGGAGGAGGAGGAATGAGGGGGGGGACAGAGGAGGAGGAGGAATGAGGGGGGGACGACAGAGGAGGAGGAGGAGGAATGAGGGGGGGGACAGAGGAGGAGGAGGAGGAATGAGGGGGGGGACGACAGAGGAGGAGGAGAATGAGGGGGGGGGACAGAGGAGGAGGAGAAATGAGGGGGGGACGACAGAGGAGGAGGAGAAATGAGGGGGGGGGACGACAGAGGAGGAGGAGAAATGAGGGGGGGGACGACAGAGGAGGAGGAGAAATGAGGGGGGGACGACAGAGGAGGAGGAGGAAATGAGGGGGGGACGACAGAGGAGGAGGAGGAGGAATGAGGGGGGGGACGACAGAGGAGGAGGAGGAGGAATGAGGGGGGGGACGACGACAGAGGAGGAGGAGGAGGAATGAGGGGGGGACGACAGAGGAGGAGGAGGAGGAATGAGGGGGGGACGACAGAGGAGGAGGAGGAGGAATGAGGGGGGGACGACAGAGGAGGAGGAGGAGAATGAGGGGGGACGACAGAGGAGGAGGAGGAGGAATGAGGGGGGGACGACAGAGGAGGAGGAGGAGGAATGAGGGGGGGACGACAGAGGAGGAGGAGGAGGAATGAGGGGGGGACGACAGAGGAGGAGGAGGAGGAATGAGGGGGGGACGACAGAGGAGGAGGAGGAGGAATGAGGGGGGGAGGAGGAGGAGGAGGAGGGGACGGGGGACAGAGGAGGAGGAGGAGGAATGAGGGGGGGACGACAGAGGAGGAGGAGGAGGAATGAGGGGGGGACGACAGAGGAGGAGGAGGAGGAATGAGGGGGGGACGACAGAGAGGAGGAGGAATGAGGGGGGGGGGACAGAGGAGGAGGAAGGAATGAGGGGGGGACAGAGGAGGAGGAGGAGGAATGAGGGGGGGGGGACAGAGGAGGAGGAAGGAATGAGGGGGGGGGGGACAGAGGAGGAGGAAGGAATGAGGGGGGGACAGAGGAGGAGGAAGGAATGAGGGGGGGACAGAGGAGGAGGAAGGAATGAGGGGGGGACAGAGGAGGAGGAAGGAATGAGGGGGGGACAGAGGAGGAGGAAGGAATGAGGGGGGGACAGAGGAGGAGGAATGAGGGGGGGACAGAGGAGGAGGAATGAGGGGGGGACAGAGGAGGAGGAGAAGGAGGGGGGGGACAGAGGAGGAGGAGGAAGGAGGGGGGGACGACAGAGGAGGAGGAGGAGGAATGAGGGGGGGGACAGAGGAGGAGGAGGAATGAGGGGGGGGGACAGAGGAGGAGGAGGAGGAATGAGGGGGGGGGACAGAGGAGGAGGAGGGGGGGGAAGAGGAGGAGGAATGAGGGGGGGGGACAGAGGAGGAGGAGGAATGAGGGGGGGGGGGGGACAGAGGAGGAGGAATGAGGGGGGGGACAGAGGAGGAATGAGGGGGGGACAGAGGAGGAATGAGGGGGGGACAGAGGAGGAGGAATGAGGGGGGGGACAGAGGAGGAGGAATGAGGGGGGGGACAGAGGAGGAGGAATGAGGGGGGGGGGGACAGAGGAGGAATGAGGGGGGGGACAGAGAAGGGGGAATGAGGGGGGGACAGAGGAGGAGGAGGAATGAGGGGGGGACAGAGGAGGAGGAATGAGGGGGGGGACAGAGGAGGAGGAATGAGGGGGGGGGGACAGAGGAGGAGGAAGGAATGGGGGGGGGGGAGGGGGGGAGGAATGAGGGGGGGGGACAGAGGAAGGAGGAATGAGGGGGGGGACAGAGGAGGAATGAGGGGGGGGACAGAGGGGAATGAGGGGGGGACAGAGGAGGAATGAGGGGGGGACAGAGGAGGAGGAATGAGGGGGGGGACAGAGGGGGGAATGAGGGGGGACAGAGGAGGAGGAATGAGGGGGGGGGGGACAGAGGAGGAATGAGGGGGGACAGAGGGGGGAGGGGGGGAGGAAGGAGGAATGAGGGGGGGGACAGAGGAGGAGGAATGAGGGGGGGGACAGAGGAGGAATGAGGGGGGGGCAGAGAAGGAATGAGGGGGGACAGAGGAATGGGGGGGGGAAGAGGAGGAATGAGGGGGGGGGACAGAGGGGGAGGGGGGGGGGGAAGAGGGGGAATGAGGGGGACAGGAGAATGAGGGGGGACAGAGGAGGAGGAATGAGGGGGGGGACAGAGGAGGAGGAATGAGGGGGGGGACAGAGGAGGAATGAGGGGGGGCAGAGAAGGAATGAGGGGGGACAGAGGGGGAATGAGGGGGGACAGAGGAGGAATGAGGGGGACAGGAGAATCATCACACAGCGCTCACTATATATACTCCACACAGGTATTCCACCATCTCTACTCCTGGCAGCTCCCCACACTGAGCACACATCTACTCCCTCCGCCGCCATATTTATTCCTGGCAGGTCCTGTTCTCACACACCACAGAGCTGATCGCACACAGCGGCCCCTGGCGGCGGGCGGGGATAGTCCGGGAAGAGCGCCCCTGGCGGTAGGTACGCGCTATAGAGCGGATCCCGGGCGGGGTCGGCAGTGAGAGAAGTCCGGAGAGGACGGCGGAGCGGTGAGTGCGGGTCCCGGGAGAGTCCGGTGTGTGTGTGAGAGAGAGACTCCCCCCCCCCCCCCGTGTACGGTGTGTGTGTGTACGGGGGAGGGGGGTCCCGCCACAACTTTTACCTCACAGACCCCCAACTTTACCCGACCGGATATCGACCGATATGTCCTTACACCGACCGATATATCCCCCTCATACCAACATATATCACTTTATACCGACCAACCTCAACTCATACCGACTGATAGTAACCGATATTACCTCATATCCACCGATATATCACTTCATACCGACATATAACCCCGCATACCGACCATTACTGACAGATTTCACCTCATACCGATCGAATGTCACTTCATACCGACATATAATCCCCTCATACCGACTATTACTGACCAACGTCTCCTCATACCGACATATAACCCCCTCATACCGACCATCACTGACCGATATCCCGTCATACCGACCAATACTGACTAATGTCTCCTCATACCAATCATCGCTGACAGATTTCAATTCATACCGACATATAATCCCCTCATACCGACCGATACTGACTAACTTCCCCTCATACTGACCGATATACCGACCAGTACTGACCAACGTCTCTTCATACCGACCAGTACTGACCAACGTCTCTTCATACCGACCATTACTGACCAACGTCTCCTCATACCGACCATTACTGACCAACGTCTCCTCATACCGACCATTACTGACCAACGTCTCTTCATACCGACCATTACTGACCAACGTCTCCTCATACCGACCATTACTGACCAACGTCTCCTCATACCGACCATTACTGACCAACGTCTCCTCATACCGACCATTACTGACCAACGTCTCCTCATACCGACCATTACTGACCAACGTCTCTTCATACCGACCATTACTGACCAACGTCTCTTCATACCGACCATTACTGACCAACGTCTCTTCATACCGACCATTACTGACCAACGTCTCTTCATACCGACCATTACTGACCAACGTCTCCTCATACGACCATTACTGACCAACGTCTCTTCATACCGACCATTACTGACCAACGTCTCTTCATACCGACCATTACTGACCAACGTCTCTTCATACCGACCATTACTGACCAACGTCTCCTCATACCGACCATTACTGACCAACGTCTCCTCATACCGACCATTACTGACCAACGTCTCCTCATACCGACCATTACTGACCAACGTCTCCTCATACCGACCATTACTGACCAACGTCTCCTCATACCGACCATTACTGACCAACGTCTCCTCATACCGACCATTACTGACCAACGTCTCTTCATACCGACCATTACTGACCAACGTCTCTTCATACCGACCATTACTGACCAACGTCTCTTCATACCGACCATTACTGACCAACGTCTCCTCATACCGACCATTACTGACCAACGTCTCCTCATACCGACCATCACTGACCAACGCCTCTTCATACCGACCATTACTGACCAACGTCTCTTCATACCGACCATCACTGACCAACGTCTCTTCATACCGACCATTACTGACCAACGTCTCCTCATACCGACATATAAACCCCTCATACTGACCCATATCCCGTTATACCGACCATTACTGACCAATGTCTCCTCATATTGACTATCACTGACAGATCTCTCCTCATACCGACTATTACTGACAGATTTCAGCTCATACCGATCGAATGTCACTTCATACCGACATATAATCCCCTCATACCGACTATTACTGACCAACGTCTCCTCATACCGACCATTACTGACCAACGTCTCTTCATACCGACCATTACTGACCAACGTCTCCTCATACCGACCATTACTGACCAACGTCTCCTCATACCGACCATTACTGACCAACGTCTCCTCATACCGACCATTACTGACCAACGTCTCCTCATACCGACCATTACTGACCAACGTCTCTTCATACCGACCATTACTGACCAACGTCTCTTCATACCGACCATTACTGACCAACGTCTCTTCATACCGACCATTACTGACCAACGTCTCCTCATACCGACCATTACTGACCAACGTCTCCTCATACCGACCATTACTGACCAACGTCTCCTCATACCGACCATTACTGACCAACGTCTCTTCATACCGACCAATACTGACCAACGTCTCCTCATACCGACCATTACTGACCAACGTCTCCTCATACCGACCATTACTGACCAACGTCTCCTCATACCGACCATTACTGACCAACGTCTCCTCATACCGACCATTACTGACCAACGTCTCCTCATACCGACCATTACTGACCAACGTCTCCTCATACCGACCATTACTGACCAACGTCTCCTCATACCGACCATTACTGACCAACGTCTCTTCATACCGACCATTACTGACCAACGTCTCTTCATACCGACCATTACTGACCAACGTCTCTTCATACCGACCATTACTGACCAACGTCTCCTCATACCGACCATTACTGACCAACGTCTCCTCATACCGACCATCACTGACCAACGCCTCTTCATACCGACCATTACTGACCAACGTCTCTTCATACCGACCATCACTGACCAACGTCTCTTCATACCGACCATTACTGACCAACGTCTCCTCATACCGACATATAAACCCCTCATACTGACCCATATCCCGTTATACCGACCATTACTGACCAATGTCTCCTCATATTGACTATCACTGACAGATCTCTCCTCATACCGACTATTACTGACAGATTTCAGCTCATACCGATCGAATGTCACTTCATACCGACATATAATCCCCTCATACCGACTATTACTGACCAACGTCTCCTCATACCGACATATAACCCCCTCATACCGACCGATATCCCGTCATACCGACCATTACTGACCAACGTCTCCTCATACCGACATATAAACCCCCTCATACTGACCCATATCCCGTTATACCGACCATTACTGACCAACGTCTCCTCATACCAATTATCACTGACAGATCTCTCCTCATACGACTATTACTGACTGATATCCCCTCATACCGACCAATACTGACTAACTTCCTCTCATACCGACCGTTACTGACCAATGTCTCCTCATACCAATCATCACTGACAGATTTCACCTCATACCGATCGAATGTCACTTCATACCGACATATATCCCCTCATACCGACTATTACTGACCAACCTCTCCTCATACTAATCATCACTGACAGATATCTCCTCATACCGACATATAACCCCTCATGCTGACCATCACTGACAGATTTCACCTCATACCGATCGAATGTCACTTCATACCGACATATATCCCCTCATACCGACTATTACTGACCAACGTCTCCTCATGCCGAGTCCGACTGATACTGACTAACTTCCTCTCATAACGACCATCACTGACCGCTATCCCCCCTCATACCGACCATCACTGACCGCTATCCCCCCTCATACCGACCATCACTGACCGCTATCCCCCCCCATACCGACCATCACTGACCGCTATCCCCCCTCATACCGACCATCACTGACCGCTATCCCCCCTCATACCGACCATCACTGACCGCTATCCCCCCTCATACCGACCATCACTGACCGCTATCCCCCCTCATACCGACCATCACTGACCGCTATCCCCCTCATACCGACCATCACTGACCGGTATCCCCCCCTCATACCGACCATCACTGACCGGTATCCCCCCCCCCTCATACCGACCATCACTGACCGGTATCCCCCCCTCATACCGACCATCACTGACCGATATCCCCCCTCATACCGACCATCACTGACCAATATCCCCCCCTCATACCGTCCATCACTGACCGATATCCCCCTCATACCGACCGACCATCACACCATGACCGCTATCCCCCCTCATACCGACCATCACTGACCGCTATCCCCCCTCATACCGACCATCACTGACCGCTATCCCCCCTCATACCGTCCATCACTGACCGCTATCCCCCCCTCATACCGACCATCACTGACCGGTATCCCCCCCTCATACCGACCATCACTGACCGATATCCCCCCTCATACCGACCATCACTGACCGATATCCCCCCTCATACCGTCCATCACTGACCGATATCCCCCTCATACCGACCATCACTGACCGCTATCCCCCCTCATACCGACCATCACTGACCGCTATCCCCCCCTCATACCGACCATCACTGACCGGTATCCCCCCTCATACCGACCATCACTGACCGATATCCCCCCTCATACCGACCATCACTGACCGATATCCCCCCTCATACCGTCCATCACTGACCGATATCCCCCTCATACCGACCATCACTGACCGATATCCCCCCTCATACCGTCCATCACTGACCGATATCCCCCTCATACCGACCATCACTGACCGATATCCCCCTCATACCGTCCATCACTGACCGATATCCCCCTCATACCGACCATCACTGACCGATATCCCCCCTCATACCATCCATCACTGACCGCTATCCCCCCTCATACCGACCATCACTGACCGCTATCCCCCCTCATACCGACCGCTATCCCCCCTCATACCGACCATCACTGACCGATATCCCCCTCATACCGTCCATCACTGACCGATATCCCCCTCATACCGACCATCACTGACCGCTATCCCCCCTCATCATACCGTCCATCACTGACCGCTATCCCCCCTCATACCGACCATCACTGACCGCTATCCCCCCTCATACCGACCATCACTGACCGATATCCCCCCTCATACCGACCATCACTGACCGCTATCCCCCCTCATACCGTCCATCACTGACCGATGTCCCTCTTATACTGACACATCTTTATCCTCTTCTGTGTCTGTATACATGTCTATATCCTCCTGTGTGTGTGTGTTACACAGAGGTGAAGTAAATCCTCCTACATAAGTTGTACCTGTTTTACCTGCAGCCCTTTAGTCTCTACAGCCTTTCAAAGCACACATTTTACACAGCATGTCTGAGCTCCAGAAGGTAGTAGGTGGGGGATGTGATGTCTCACGCATGCTCGCTCAGTGGAGGGAACTGACACACCCCCTCTACACAGCCCTATAGGGGAACATGCATAGTTGAAGCTGTCAATCATGTGTTGGTTACTAGAGAGAGGGGGTGGGGCTTTCTCCTGGGATTAGTTGGTGACTGTCAGCAGTGTCTCATGTAGATGGCAGAGGAAGGAGAGAGGAGACTCGAAATTGCACTCAGTGTTTAGATTGAGGTAAGTACACACTTTTTAGAGGGATGTGCTTTGTTCATATTTCATTTCAGAGGTTTACAATTGCTTTACATTTTGGTTGGCTGAGGTGTTGGTCACCTGGGGTGTCCTTTGAATCCTCTGCTATACGTGTTTTCAGTCGGAGGGTGGACCGTTGTGTGGGGAGTACCTTTTGGACATCACTGGGAAGCTGCCTCCTTTTGAGGGTCCTGGCCTATGCTGATGATGTACCTGTTCTGTGGGACAGAGGAGGTGGTCTCAGTGATGAAGCAGTGTGCTAAGGTTTTCCGGATGGGAGAGGAGGGTGAGGGGAGCTACCTGACACCTTCCCAGAACCCCAATTTTAGTTTTAGGCATCAAATTTGGTCCCAACGATTATGCAAATTGGGTAAGCAGGCTGCCAGCTGGACGGATTGGAAACTCTCTTATAGGGAAAGGACTGACCTGATTAAAACTTACCTGATCTCGTATTTCTGTATGTCGGCCTTGTCTGTGTTTTGCCAGTGTCTCTTTCTGAGTAGATCTACAGCTACTATGGGGGAACAGCTTGGACCTTATTAAGAGGGCTGCAACCTACCTTCCCGCTTAGCAGAGAAACCGCCTGGGTGGGTTGGTATTTTTCAGTCCTGGTTTGGGCCTTTTCTGCGAAGCTGGGAGAATGGTGGGCCGGGGAAAAGCCTGAGGGTCCGACATGGTGAGCTCACGGCTTACGTTGCCCCGTGCCTGAAAATGGTTAGGCAGTGGCAAGTGATACTGGAGGAAATTACGTCTCTTCCTAGGAAGAACCTGGAGAGGATTGTTGAATCTGTCTTTGGCGAGTTGCTGGCCTTGAGGGATTGCCCGGGCCCTGTTATGAGGGATTGCCCGGGCCCTGTTATGAGGGATTGCCCGGGCCCTGTTAGGAGGGATTGCCCGGGCCCTGTTAGGAGGGGTTGCCCGGGCCCTGTTAGGAGGGGTTGCCCGGGCCCTGTTAGGAGGGGTTGCCCGGGCCCTGTTAGGAGGGGTTGCCCGGGCCCTGTTAGGAGGGGTTGCCCGGGCCCTATGAGGAGGGATTGCCCGGGCCCTATTAGGAGGGGTTGCCCGGGCCCTGTTACGAGGGATTGCCCGGGCCCTGTTACAAGGGATTGCCCGGGCCCTGTTACAAGGGATTGCCCGGGCCCTGTTACAAGGGATTGCCCGGGCCCTGTTACAAGGGATTGCCCGGGCCCTGTTACAAGGGATTGCCCGGGCCCTATTAGGAGGGAAGGTCTGCGTTTGATCTGAGGCCAGTTGCACGGAGATGTAAGAATTTACTGACGTTTCTATTCAGGATATTTCATAAAGACCTTGTGTAAAATTCTTCATTATCGGTCTGGCAATCTATCCTTACGTAAACACGCCTATAGACACGTATGTGCGCAAATTCCCGCACTCGCATGTAATGTCTTCTATTTATTTTATACGGCTCTGTACTCCTCGCTCTCTTATGCCGCGTACACACGATCGGAATTTCCGACAACAAAACCGTGGACTTTTTCTTCCGACGGTTGTTGGCTCAAACTTGTGTTGCATACACACAGTCACACAAATGTTACTCGGAAATTCCGAACGCCAAGAACGCGGTGACGTACAACACTACAGCGAGCCCAGAAAAATGAAGTTCAATGATTCCAAGCATGCGCCTCATTGATTCCATGCGTAGGATTTTTGTGCGTCGGAATTGGCTACACACGGTCGGAATTTTCAACAGGAAAAATTGGGAACCAGCTCAATCAGAAATACCGACAACAAATGTCCGATGGAGCCTACACGTGGAATTTCCGATAACAAGCTCCCATCAAACATTTGTTGTTAGAAATTCCGATCGTGTGTACGCGGCATTACTCGTCTGTGTACGCGACATGGGTAAGTGTGTTTGGGGTGGAGGAACATGACTGGCCTGCGCAGAGTCCTGACCTCAACTCAATAGAACACCTTTAGGGGGGGGGAATTAGAACGGAGACTGTGAGCCAGATCTTCTGGTCCAACATCAGTGCCTGACCTCACCAATCCTCTTCTGGAACAATGGTCAAACATTCCCATAGAAACCCTCCTAAACCTTGTGGACGGCCTTCCCAGAAGAGTTGGAGCCGTTATAGCCTCAAAGGGCGGGGCCAACTCAACGTTGGACCCTATGGACTAAGACTGGGAGGTCATTAAAGTTTATGTGTGTATAAAGGCCGGCGTCCCAATACTTTTGACAATATAGTGTAGACAGCTGTTGGAAAGATTTTAAATGAAAACAAAATTTCCCGATCCTTCCTGTACGTTCCTCTATGATGGGGACTGTCCCTGGAGTACTAGATCCTAGACCGGGATGGTTCAGGTCCTTCCTGTACGTTCCTCTATGATCGGGACTGTCCCTGGAGTACTAGATCCTAGACCGGGATGGTTCAGGTCCTTCCTGTACGTTCCTCTATGATGGGGACTGTCCCTGGAGTACTATATCCTAGACCGGGATGGTTCAGGTCCTTCCTGTACGTTCCTCTATGATCGGGACTGTCCCTGGAGTACTAGATTCTAGTCTGGGATGGTTCAGGTCCTTCCTGTACGTTCCTCTATGATCGGGACTGTCCCTGGAGTACTAGATCCTAGACCGGGATGGTTCAGGTCCTTCCTGTACGTTCCTCTATGATCGGGACTGTCCCTGGAGTACTAGATCCTAGACCGGGATGGTTCAGGTCCTTCCTGTACGTTCCTCTATGATCGGGACTGTCCCTGGAGTACTAGATTCTAGACCGGGATGGTTCAGGTCCTTCCTGTACGTTCCTCTATGATCGGGACTGTCCCTGGAGTACTAGATCCTAGACCGGGATGGTTCAGGTCCTTCCTGTACGTTCCTCTAGGATCGGGACTGTCCCTGGAGTACTAGATTCTAGACCGGGATGGTTCAGGTCCTTCCTGTACGTTCCTCTATGATCGGGACTGTCCCTGGAGTACTAGGCTCTAGACCGGGATGGTTCAGGTCCTTCCTGTACGTTCCTCTATGATCGGGACTGTCCCTGGAGTACTAGATTCTAGACCGGGATGGTTCAGGTCCTTCCTGTACGTTCCTCTAGGATCGGGACTGTCCCTGGAGTACTAGATCCTAGACCGGGATGGTTCAGGTCCTTCCTGTACGTTCCTCTAGGATCGGGACTGTCCCTGGAGTACTAGATCCTAGACCGGGATGGTTTAGGTCCTTCCTGTACGTTCCTCTAGGATCGGGACTGTTCCTTCCATTTGTAGCGGGATGTAGAGGAGGGTTTGGTTGTTGGATCGAAGAGTGCGATTGGTAAGGAGCCTTTCCTTGTGTACATTTGTGGGTGTGGCAGAGGGTCTTTGAATGTCCCCCAATCCTTGGAGGGTCCTCGGTGAAGGGGTGACGGATTCCCAGGGTTTTTATCCCGTTACCAGTCTGGCTGCCGTGTTCTGGACGACTTGTAGGCGCGAAATCTGATAATTCGGTAGTCCTAAGTAGAGGGAGTTTGCGTAGTCGAGTCGAGAATTGATGATTATTTCGACTACTACCGCTATGTCCTCTTCTGGGCTGAAGGGGAGGAGTCTACGCAGCAGGCGGAAAAGATGGTGAGAACCGCTGACTACTGATTCTATTTGTGCGTCCATGGACATCTCCGAATCAAAGATGATTCCGAGACTTGGGTGATGATCTGTCCAAGGATGGTGTCCATAAGGTCCTTTCGTCTTTCGGTTTGCGTGGAGGAGAACTTCTGTTTTGGATCCATGGAGTTTGAGGGCGCTCTCAGTCATCCAATCATCGATCTGTGCGAGGCATTTTTCTACTCTGTGATATTGGTCGTTTTGGTGATGGGAAAGTAAAGTTGAGTGTCATCAGCGTAGGAGTGGTAGCACATTACTGTCCACCTTGTCAGGAAGGACCCCCGACTCTCCTCTGGTTCAGCCCGCCATTTATATTCGCCTTCATCTGCCATCATTATCTTCCACATCTCCACCGCCAACTATTGTCATGTAGGGGGGGTACGGTATACAGGAAATCTATACGGCAGATCTATAGCACACCAGTATACGGTGTCACCCATGAAAACTTCTCAAACTATTTGGCAATGCTGAAATGTGTTTCTGCCAATAAAGCTTGTTTAAATTTTAACCAATCGATCTCTGAACTCGCACAGGAACTTCCATCAACACTCTGCTGACGGTACATTCGTATATCTATAGTACAGTATATATATATATTATTTTTTATTTTTATATAGACATCTCTATAGTACGGTATATCCATATGTCTCTATAGTACAGTATACGGTATATCTATATGTCTCTATAGTACAGTATACGGTATATCCATCTCTCTCTGTAGTACAGTATACGGTATATCCCTCTCTCTCTGTAGTACAGTATACGGTATATCCATATGGCTCTATAGTACAGTATACGGTATATCCATCTCTCTGTAGTACAGTATACGGTATATCCATCTCTCTGTAGTACAGTATACGGTATATCCATCTCTCTGTAGTACAGTATACGGTATATCCATCTCTCTGTAGTACAGTATACGGTATATCCCTCTCTCTGTAGTACAGTATACGGTATATCCATATGTCTCTATAGTACAGTATACGGTATATCCATCTCTCTGTAGTACAGTATACGGTATATCCATATGTCTCTATAGTACAGTATACGGTATATCCATCTCTCTGTAGTACAGTATACGGTATATCCATCTCTCTCTGTAGTACAGTATACGGTATATCCATCTCTCTCTATAGTACAGTATACGGTATATCCATATGTCTCTATAGTACAGTATACGGTATATCCATATGTCTCTATAGTACAGTATACGGTATATCCATATGTCTCTATAGTACAGTATACGGTATATCCATATGTCTCTATAGTACAGTATACGGTATATCCATCTCTCTGTAGTACAGTATACGGTATATCCCTCTCTCTGTAGTACAGTATACGGTATATCCATATGTCTCTATAGTACAGTATACGGTATATCCATATGTCTCTATAGTACAGTATACGGTATATCCATATGTCTCTATAGTACAGTATACGGTATATCCATCTCTCTGTAGTACAGTATACGGTATATCCATCTCTCTCTGTAGTACAGTATACGGTATATCTATCCATCTCTGTAGTACAGTATACGGTATATCTATCTCTCTCTGTAGTACAGTATACGGTATATCTATCTCTCTCTGTAATACAGTATACGGTATATCCATCTGTCTCTATAGTACAGTATACGGTATATCCCTCTCTCTATAGTACAGTATACGGTATATCCATCTGTCTCTGTAGTACAGTATACGGTATATCCATCTGTCTCTCTGTAGTACAGTATACGGTATATCCATCTGTCTCTGTAGTACAGTATACGGTATATCCATCTGTCTGTAGTACAGTATACGGTATATCCATCTGTCTCTCTGTAGTACAGTATACGGTATATCCATCTGTCTCTGTAGTACAGTATACGGTATATCCATCTCTCTCTGTAGTACAGTATACGGTATATCCATATGTCTCTATAGTACAGTATACGGTATATCCATCTCTCTGTAGTACAGTATACGGTATATCCATCTCTCTCTGTAGTACAGTATACGGTATATCTATCTCTCTCTGTAGTACAGTATACGGTATATCCATCTGTCTCTATAGTACAGTATACGGTATATCCATCTGTCTCTGTAGTACAGTATACGGTATATCCATCTCTCTCTGTAGTACAGTATACGGTATATCCATCTCTCTCTGTAGTACAGTATACGGTATATCTATCTCTCTCTGTAGTACAGTATACGGTATATCCATCTCTCTCTGTAGTACAGTATACGGTATATCCATCTCTCTCTGTAGTACAGTATACGGTATATCTATCTCTCTCTGTAGTACAGTATACGGTATATCCATCTGTCTCTATAGTACAGTATACGGTATATCCATCTCTCTGTAGTACAGTATACGGTATATCCATCTGTCTCTATAGTACAGTATACGGTATATCCATCTCTCTCTGTAGTACAGTATACGGTATATCCATCTCTCTGTAGTACAGTATACGGTATATCCATCTCTCTGTAGTACAGTATACGGTATATCTATCTCTCTCTGTAGTACAGTATACGGTATATCTATCTCTCTCTGTAGTACAGTATACGGTATATCTATCTCTCTGTAGTACAGTATACGGTATATCCATCTCTCTCTGTAGTACAGTATACGGTATATCTATCTCTCTCTGCCCTCACACACTCCGCTCACTTCCTGTTGCTTCATCCTCACACACATCCTCATGTTGTTAACTGTTTCCTCCCCACCCCCCGCTGTGTATACAGTGTGTGTATATAGACCGGGTACTGTGTACAGTCCCATCCCGGCCTCCCCTGTCCCTGCAATGTCCTCCACACTCTCCTCTATTACACTTCCTGGCTGCAGTCCCCTCTTTCCTGTCCTTCCTGGCCTGTCTTCCCTTCTCTACCATCTCTGTCCCCTGAGCCGCCCTTGTCTATTGGACTATCCTTCACACACATCCCTGTTGTTAACCTGTTTCCTCCCCATGTCCTGAGTGTCCCACCGGGTACTGTGTACACCCCCCCCCCCCTGTCCCTGCAATGTCCTGTAAATGGTCTGTTTTCCTGGTTCATACACCCCCCCCCCCTATTCTGTTTTCCTGGTTCATTATTATTCCTCCATCTTTGTACCCCCCAAGCCGCCGTTCATTTCAGTCCCAATATTGTTATCCTCCCCCTTCTTTAAAGCAGAGTTGCACTCAAAAGTGGAACTTCCGCTTAAACCACTCCTTGCCCCCTTTGTCACATTTGGCATGTCATTTTGGGGGGGGGGGGGGGGCTTCAGTAGGAGTGGGACTTCCTGTCCCACTTCCTCCTTCTGCCCAGGGACCGCTTATGCAAAAAGTCATATCGCCTATGGCAGGCCCTCCCTGTAGGCAATCGCCTGGGACACGTGACAGGTACCAAGCGATCGTCTGACCACTCACAGAGCGCAGTGCCGCTCGCGCATGCGCAGTGAGTGCCCGGCCATGAAGCCGAAAGCTGTAAAGGCCTTGCCCCCCCCTCTCCCTTTCTTCCCTTCTGTCCGTTCCCCCCTCTCCCTTCCTTTCCTTCTTTCGTCTCCGTTCCCACCTTCTCCCTTCCCTACTCTCGTCTCCGTCCCCCCCCCCCCCTCACCCTTCTGTCCACCCCCCTCTCCCTTCCTTCCCTTCTGTCCACCCCCCCTCTCCCTTCCTTCCCTTCTCTCGTCTCCGTTCCCACCCTCTCCCTTCCCTTCTCTCGTCTCCGTTCCCACCCTCTCCCTTCCCTTCTCTCGTCTCCGTTCCCACCCTCTCCCTTCCCTTCTCTCGTCTCCGTTCCCACCCTCTCCCTTCCCTTCTCTCGTCTCCGTTCCCACCCTCTCCCTTCCCTTCTCTCGTCTCCGTTCCCACCCTCTCCCTTCCCTTCTCTCGTCTCCGTTCCCACCCTCTCCCTTCCCTTCTCTCGTCTCCGTTCCCACCCTCTCCCTTCCCTTCTCTCGTCACCGTTCCCACCCTCTCCCTTCCCTTCTCTCGTCACCGTTCCCACCCTCTCCCTTCCCTTCTCTCGTCACCGTTCCCACCCTCTCCCTTCCCTTCTCTCGTCACCGTTTCCACCCTCTCCCTTCCCTTCTCTCGTCACCGTTTCCACCCTCTCCCTTCCCTTCTCTCGTCACCGTTTCCACCCTCTCCCTTCCCTTCTCTCGTCACCGTTTCCACCCTCTCCCTTCCCTTCTCTCGTCACCGTTTCCACCCTCTCCCTTCCCTTCTCTCGTCACCGTTTCCACCCTCTCCCTTCCCTTCTCTCGTCACCGTTTCCACCCTCTCCCTTCCCTTCTCTCGTCACCGTTTCCACCCTCTCCCTTCCCTTCTCTCGTCACCGTTTCCACCCTCTCCCTTCCCTTCTCTCGTCACCGTTTCCACCCTCTCCCTTCCCTTCTCTCGTCACCGTTTCCACCCTCTCCCTTCCCTTCTCTCGTCACCGTTTCCACCCTCTCCCTTCCCTTCTCTCGTCACCGTTTCCACCCTCTCCCTTCCCTTCTCTCGTCACCGTTTCCACCCTCTCCCTTCCTTCCCTCGTCACCGTTTCCACCCTCTCCCTTCCTTCCCTTCTGTCCGTTCCCCCCCACCCCTCTCCCTTCTGTCCACCCCCCCCTCTCTCTCCCTTCCTTCCCTTCTGTCCATCCCCCCTCTCCCTTCCTTCCCTTCTGTCCATCCCCCCTCTCCCTTCCTTCCTCTCGTCTCCGTTTCCACCCTCTCCCTTCCCTTCTCTCGTCTCCGTTTCCACCCTCTCCCTTCCCTTCTCTCGTCTCCATTCCCACCTTCTCCCTTCCCTTCCCTCGTCTCCGTTTCCACCCTCTCCCTTCCCTTCCCTCGTCTCCGTTTCCACCCTCTCCCTTCCCTTCCCTTCCCTCGTCTCCGTTTCCACCCTCTCCCTACCCTTCCCTTCCCTCCTGTCCCCCCTCCCTTCTGTCCCGGTCCCCCTCCTCCCATTGTGGTTTCAGTGACCATCAGATGTGTGGACTGTGCGCACTCTATATACTTGGTGGTGGTGTGATCTGGTGAAGGATCGGATCTCTGGAGAGTTCAATCGGTGTATACAGAAGTGTCTGGGGTGACATATATGATTACATGCCTCAGGATACTCCTGTTTGGTGCTCATTCTGCTCCAGTCACTTTCCTCATACACTTTGTGAATACCTGAAGCTGAGTATTGAGTGCGGGTGTGACTGGAGCAGAATGTGTGCCCCGGGGTGATGCTTTGTGTCAGGTGTGGGAGAGGCTGGAAATACCGGATCTCAGCCGATGACTGGATGAGGAGCGGAGAACAGATTTCTCTCTGCTGATCTGACTGGATCTCAGCCCATGACTTGGAGAGGAGCAGAGAGTGGCCTTCCCTCTAACCTGACCTCACCCCTAATCTTAGCTGTTGTCTCTGCAGTGGTGCAGAGAATGGCCTTCCCTCTGCATACTGACCTGATCTCAGCCAATGACTGCTAAAGATGCAGAGAATGGCCTTCCCTCTGGCCAGATCTCTACTGATGGCTCAGGAGCTGTGAGCGACTTTCCCTCTGCCAACCTGACCAGATCTCAGCTGATGATTTGGAGAGGAGCAGTGAGCGACTTTCCCTCTGCCAACCTGACCAGATCTCAGCTGATGGCTCAGAGAGGAGCAGTGAGCGACCTTCCCTCTGCCAACCTGACAAGATCTCAGCTGATGGCTCAGAGAGGAGCAGCGAGCGACCTTCCCTCTGCCAACCTGACCAGATCTCAGCTGATGGCCCAGAGAGGAGCAGCGAGCGACCTTCCCTCTGCCAACCTGACCAGATCTCAGCTGATGGCCCAGAGAGGAGCAGTGAGCGACCTTCCCTCTGCCAACCTGACCAGATCTCAGCTGATGGCTCAGAGAGGAGCAGTGAGCGACTTTCCCTCTGCCAACCTGACCAGATCTCAGCTGATGGCTCAGAGAGGAGCAGTGAGCGACTTTCCCTCTGCCAACCTGACCAGATCTCAGCTGATGGCTCAGAGAGGAGCAGTGAGCGACTTTCCCTCTGCCAACCTGACCAGATCTCAGCTGATGGCTCAGAGAGGAGCAGCGAGCGACCTTCCCTCTGCCAACCTGACCAGATCTCAGCTGATGGCCCAGAGAGGAGCAGTGAGCGACCTTCCCTCTGCCAACCTGACCAGATCTCAGCTGATGGCTCAGAGAGGAGCAGTGAGCGACCTTCCCTCTGCCAACCTGACCAGATCTCAGCTGATGGCTCAGAGAGGAGCAGTGAGCGACCTTCCCTCTGCCAACCTGACCAGATCTCAGCTGATGGCTCAGAGAGGAGCAGGGAGCGACCTTCCCTCTGCCAACCTGACCAGATCTCAGCTGATGGCTCAGAGAGGAGCAGCGAGCGACCTTCCCTCTGCCAACCTGACCAGATCTCAGCTGATGGCCCAGAGAGGAGCAGTGAGCGACCTTCCCTCTGCCAACCTGACCAGATCTCAGCTGATGGCCCAGAGAGGAGCAGTGAGCGACCTTCCCTCTGCCAACCTGACCAGATCTCAGCTGATGATTTGGAGAGGAGCAGTGAGCGACTTTCCCTCTGCCAACCTGACCAGATATCAGCTGATGGCTCAGAGAGGAGCAGCGAGCGACCTTCCCTCTGCCAACCTGACCAGATCTCAGCTGATGGCCCAGAGAGGAGCAGTGAGCGACCTTCCCTCTGCCAACCTGACCAGATCTCAGCTGATGGCTCAGAGAGGAGCAGCGAGCGACCTTCCCTCTGCCAACCTGACCAGATCTCAGCTGATGGCTCAGAGAGGAGCAGCGAGCGACCTTCCCTCTGCCAACCTGACCAGATCTCAGCTGATGGCCCAGAGAGGAGCAGTGAGCGACCTTCCCTCTGCCAACCTGACCAGATCTCAGCTGATGATTTGGAGAGGAGCAGTGAGCGACTTTCCCTCTGCCAACCTGACCAGATCTCAGCTGATGGCTCAGAGAGGAGCAGTGAGCGACCTTACCTCTGCCAACCTGACCAGATCTCAGCTGATGGCTCAGAGAGGAGCAGTGAGCGACCTTCCCTCTGCCAACCTGACCAGATCTCAGCTGATGGCCCAGAGAGGAGCAGTGAGCGACCTTCCCTCTGCCAACCTGACCAGATCTCAGCTGATGATTTGGAGAGGAGCAGTGAGCGACTTTCCCTCTGCCAACCTGACCAGATCTCAGCTGATGGCTCAGAGAGGAGCAGTGAGCGACCTTACCTCTGCCAACCTGACCAGATCTCAGCTGATGGCTCAGAGAGGAGCAGTGAGCGACCTTCCCTCTGCCAACCTGACCAGATCTCAGCTGATGGCTCAGAGAGGAGCAGCGAGCGACCTTCCCTCTGCCAACCTGACCAGATCTCAGCTGATGGCCCAGAGAGGAGCAGTGAGCGACCTTCCCTCTGCCAACCTGACCAGATCTCAGCTGATAGCCCAGAGAGGAGCAGTGAGCGACCTTCCCTCTGCTGACCTGACCAGATCTCGGCTGATGGCTCAGAGGAGCAGTGAGCAACCTTCCCTCTGCCAACCTGACCAAATCTCAGCTGATGGCTCAGAAGAGCAGCGAGCGACCTTCCCTCTGCTGACCTGACCAGATCTCAGCTGATGATTTGGAGAGGTGGAGAGAGCGGCCTTCCGGTCAGCTCGGCTGTGAGGATCTCAGATGATGACCGGTAGTCAAACGATGACTCCCAGGTAGACAGGACATCGATCATTATGACTGTGAGATCTCAATGTTGGTGTTCAAGACTTACTGCTCCACCCATAAATAAAAATCCGCCTTTGGTGGGTCTGACCCATTAAATTCCAAGTCATGATTGTGTATGGGGTGGATCTATCCATCTTTAATAGTACAGGGGGTGATCCTATCTCTATACGGGGGATGGGAGTGGTGTATGATGGGGATGTCTATACGTCGCAGTCCTGTCAATATCTTAGGGGGCTGCGTTCTGCTGATTCACACATGTGGTGGCTCCCCGGAGTCCCTGTCCTTTGTGGTTTTATTATCTGTGTGCCGTGTCCTTCCTCTTCCTCCCAGCAAAGAGTAAAAATATTTTACAGGATGTCTGTTCTATCCAGACTCCGATACGGTATCGCAGACCACACTGACGGAGCAGACGACTCGTGCATTCCACCCGGAGCGTACACCTTGGAACACTGACAGAACAGCCGGGGTGTGAGTTTAATGTCCACACCTCCTACACCCATCCATGGCTGACACGGTCCACACCTTCTACACCCATCCATGGCTGACACGGTCCACACCTTCTACACCCATCCATGTCTGACACGGTCCACACCTCCTACACCCGTCCATGTCTGACACGGTCCACACCTTCTACACCCATCCATGTCTGACACGGTCCACACCTTCTACACCCATCCATGTCTGATACGGTCCACACCTCCTACACCCATCTATGTCTGACACGGTCCACACCTCCTACACCCGTCCATGTCTGACACGGTCCACACCTCCTACACCCATCCATGTCTGACACGGTCCACACCTTCTACACCCATCCATGTCTGACACGGTCCACACCTTCTACACCCATCCATGTCTGACACGGTCCACACCTTCTACATCCATCCATGTCTGACACGGTCCACACCTCCTACACCCGTCCATGTCTGACACGGTCCACACCTCCTACACCCGTCCATGTCTGACACGGTCCACACCTTCTACACCCATCCATGTCTGACACGGTCCACACCTTCTACACCCATCCATGTCTGACACGGTCCACACCTTCTACACCCATCCATGTCTGACACGGTCCACACCTCCTACACCCATCCATGTCTGACACGGTCCACACCTTCTACACCCATCCATGTCTGACACGGTCCACACCTCCTACACCCATCCATGACTGACACGGTCCACACCTCCTACACCCATCCATGTCTGACACGGTCCACACCTCCTACACCCATCCATGTCTGACACGGTCCACACCTTCTACACCCATCCATGTCTGACACGGTCCACACCTTCTACACCCATCCATGTCTGACACGGTCCACACCTTCTACACCCATCCATGTCTGACACGGTCCACACCTCCTACACCCATCCATGACTGACACGGTCCACACCTCCTACACCCATCCATGTCTGACACGGTCCACACCTCCTACACCCATCCATGTCTGACACGGTCCACACCTTCTACACCCATCCATGTCTGACACGGTCCACACCTTCTACACCCATCCATGTCTGACACGGTCCACACCTTCTACACCCATCCATGTCTGACACGGTCCACACCTCCTACACCCATCCATGACTGACACGGTCCACACCTTCAACGCCTTCAGTGTCCTGTGATAACGAGTCATCTTTTCATCGTAATACTTTGCGTTCTGCGCGGATATTTATTTTTTTGGAGTGTTCTCCCTCGTTGGCCGTTCTGATTCACACACGAAGCAGCCAAGATAAACTCTATAGTTAGGATAACCGTCTGTGTGGGAGAAGAGTGAGAACCTGCATGAAGGACTAAAGAGTGAAATCGTGCTTAGTTCTACCCTGTCACTGGGGCAAGATCTGCTGTGTGAAGTATGGGGTACTAGAAAGGCTGTGTGTGCTCATTGTACATGGCTGGGATATCTGACATTCCACCATAGCAATGGTCAGCTGACCCGTCACTGTGTAATCCTGACTGACACACCATTCCCATCGTATACATGTATGATTACTGCATTCAGTGACAGGGGGGAAGGGGTGGGGGGCGATCGCAAGGGGTTAAGTGTGCCTATGTGTAGTGTGTGTCAGTGTAGTGTTGTGCAGACTTACTGTGTGATGTGATCTCTCCTCAGCAGTGGTTGAAAATTCCCGCCGAGAGCAGAGATCACATCACTTCCCCCTTCCTGTGTTTACACAGGAGGAGGAAGTGCAGGGCGAATAGCCGCCCCCTTGTCCCGGATCGCTCGGCCAGCCACGGGGACCGCCGCATGTACCGGGGGGGGGGGGGGTCCGACCCACCTCAAGGCACCAACGTATATATACGTTGATGTGCCTGTTGGTGCCATCCTGCCAATGTAAATGTACATGCATCGGTCCGCAAGAGGTTAAAGTCTATGAGACTTGAACGTTTGAAATCTATAGTGCTCATTTTAAAGACTAATGTGCAAGTTGAATGAATGAATGACTTGTATAGTGCAACGCATGCGAACTGAATCGCCTCTGGGCGCTTTTTCCAGCCAGTGTCTGCTTGGCTGGTGCGGTAATTTTTTCCCCATAGGATCTTGACACGCTAGGGACACACATACACACATATATACATATATACAGGGCCAATTTTTTTGGACGAGATCCAATTTACCTACCAGCATGTCTTTGGAGTTATTTTTATTGTCCTAAAAAGTGTTTGGGGACCCGGGTCCTGCCCCAGGGGGAGTGTTTGGGGACCCGGGTCCTGCCCCAGGGGGAGTGTTTGGGGACCCGGGTCCTGCCCCAGGGGAGTGTTTGGGGACGCGGGTCCTGCCCCAGGGGGAGTGTTTGGGGACGCGGGTCCTGCCCCAGGGGGAGTGTTTGGGGACGCGGGTCCTGCCCCAGGGGGAGTGTTTGGGGACGCGGGTCCTGCCCCAGGGGGAGTGTTTGGGGACGCGGGGTCCTGCCCCAGGGGGAGAGTGTTTGGGGGACGCGGGTCCTGCCCCAGGGGGAGTGTTTGGGGACGCGGGTCCTGCCCCAGGGGGAGTGTTTGGGGACGCGGGTCCTGCCCCAGGGGGAGTGTTTGGGGACGCGGGTCCTGCCCCAGGGGGAGTGTTTGGGGACGCGGGTCCTGCCCCAGGGGGAGTGTTTGGGGACGCGGGTCCTGCCCCAGGGGGAGTGTTTGGGGACGCGGGTCCTGCCCCAGGGGGAGTGTTTGGGGACGCGGGTCCTGCCCCAGGGGGAGTGTTTGGGGACGCGGGTCCTGCCCCAGGGGGAGTGTTTGGGGACGCGGGTCCTGCCCCAGGGGGAGTGTTTGGGGACGCGGGTCCTGCCCCAGGGGGAGTGTTTGGGGACGCGGGTCCTGCCCCAGGGGGAGTGTTTGGGGACGCGGGGTCCTGCCCCAGGGGGAGTGTTTGGGGACGCGGGTCCTGCCCCAGGGGGAGTGTTTGGGGACGCGGGTCCTGCCCCAGGGGGAGTGTTTGGGGACGCGGGTCCTGCCCCAGGGGGAGTGTTTGGGGACGCGGGTCCTGCCCGGGGGAGTGTTTGGGGACGCGGGTCCTGCCCCAGGGGAGTGTTTGGGGACCTGGGTCCTGCCCCAGGGGACATGTATCAATGCAAAAAAAAAGTTTTAAAAACTGACGTTTTTTCGGGAGCAGTGAATTTAATAATGCTTAAAGTGAAACAATAAAAGTGAAATATTCCTTTAAATTTCGTACCTGGGGGTGTCTATAGTATGCCTGTAAAGTAGCGCATGTTTCCCGTGCTTAGAACTGTCCCTGCACAAAGTGTCATTTCTGAAGGAAAAAAGTCATTTAAAATCGCTCGCGGCTATAATGAATTGTCGGCTCCCGGCAATACAGAGAAAAGTCATTCATAAAAATAAAAAGCGTGGGGGTGCCCCCAAAATTCAATTACCAGGCCCTTCAGGTCTGGTGTGGATTTTAAGGGGAACTTCGCCAAAAATTAAAATGACGCGGCTTGAGCCAGTGACAGCTCTTATATAGGTGAGGCAGGGCCACCCGTCACATGACCCTGCCCCCCTCTGATGCAAGGGAGAGCCTGGGCTTACCAAGTGATGTAGTCAGAGGGGGACAGGGTCACGTGATGGGTGGCCCTGCCTCACCTATATAAGAGCTGTCACTGGCTCAAGCCGCGTCATTCGCCGGTGGAGACAGGCAGCGATGCGTCCGCTGGATCCCACCTGGAGGAAGAGATCTTCTAATCGCTGGACCCCGGCGGAGAGATCACCCGTCGCTGGATACTGACAACGTTGGAGCGGAGACCGAGAGTGGATTACCACCGCTGGATTATAATTGTTTTAAATAAAGGACTATTTTGAGATACGCCGTCGTAAGTACAAATGTGGGCCGTCGTATCTGTGCGCCGATTCCCCAAGCTAGATACGTTGAAAAGTAAGGCTTCAGCCGCCAGACGTAACTTGCCTACGGCGGCGTCGAGTGGGCGCATAGTTACGCTGGACGCGTCTGGCGTTCCCATTTTAAATATGCAAATGCATAAGATACACCGATTCACAGAGTACTTGCGCCCGGCGTATGTTTTAAGCGATTTGTGTAAGGGTTACGTCCGGCGTAAAGTTATTCCTCATATAGGAGGCGCAACCCATGCAAAGGTATGGACCAGGGAATGAACGCCGTCGATTTTTACGCCGTTTATGTAGTACGTGAATAGGGCTGGGTGTAGGTCACGTTAACGTCGTAGGCAGTGTTTTGACGTATCTTAGGCAGTTATTTTGACGTGACTGCGAGCATGCGCACTGGGATGCGCCCAAGATACGACGCATGCGCAGTTCATTTTTAGTACTAGTTTGAAGCTCAGGGCATCATTTGCATGGGGTCACGCTTCATTTAAATGTTACACACCCACTTCCACCTACTTTGACTTACACCCACGAATATACGCTACGCTGGCGCAACGTTGGGAGCATTTGCTTTGTGAATTCCAGACTTGCCTCTCAACGTTGCGCTGGCGTAGCGTAAAGAAGATACGCTATGGCCACATAAAGATGTGCCGAGGTACGTGAATCTACCCCTATGTTTACAGGCCCTTACCTGACCCCTCGAAAGTCCCGCGCCATCAACGCACTGGCTTCTCGGCCCAGGCTTCTCGGCTCAAAACGAGCTGCACAGTGGAGTTAAAGGAGTTGTAAAGGTTTGTTTTTTATTTTCTAAATAGATATTTTTTAAGCTTGTGCATTGTGGGTTCACTTACCTTTTCCTTGCATTTCCCTTCTAAATGTTTTTTTTTTTTGTCTGAATTTCTCACTTCCTGTTCCTCCTCAGTAAGCTGTTCTGGCTGACTAAACACCGGTCGGATGATGGTGGAAAGCTTACTGAGGAGAAACAGAAAGTGAGAAATTCAGACAAAGAAAAAAAACATTTAAAAGGGAAATTGAAGGAAACGGTAAGTGAACCAACAATGCACTAGCTTAAAGGAACCAATTTAGAAAATAAAAAACAAAGCTTTACAACCCCTTAAAGTATGACATGTTTGTTATTTAAAAAAAAAAAAAAGAGTGAAGCTTTAGTGTCACTTTAAGCTGGCCATAGATGGTTCAAATCTCAGCCGGTTCAGTACAGGGAGTGCAGAATTATTAGGCAAATGAGTATTTTGAGCACATCATCCTCTTTATGCATGTTGTCTTACTCCAAGCTGTATTGGCTCGAAAGCCGACTACCAATTAAGCATATTAGGTGATGTGCATCTCTGTAATGAGAAGGGGTGTGGTCTAATGACATCAACACCCTATATCAGGTGTGCATAATTATTAGGCAACTTCCTTTCCTTTGGCAAAATGGGTCAAAAGAAGGACTTGATAGGCTCAGAAAAGTCAGAAATAGTGAGATATCTTGCAGAGGGATGCAGCACTCTTAAAATTGCAAAGCTTCTGAAGCGTGATCATCGAACAATCAAGCGTTTCATTCAAAATAGTCAACAGGGTCGCAAGAAGCGTGTGGAAAAACCAAGGCGCAAAATAACTGCCCACGAACTGAGAAAAGTCAAGCCTGCAGCTGCCATATTTCAGAGCTGCAACATCACTGGAGTGCCCAAAAGCACAAGGTGTGCAATACTCCGAGACATGGCCAAGGTAAGAAAGGCTGAAAGACGACCACCACTGAACAAGACACACAAGCTGAAACGTCAAGACTGGGCCAAGAAATATCTCTAAGGTTTTATGGACTGATGAAATGAGAGTGAGTCTTGATGGGCCAGATGGATGGGCCCGTGGCTGGATTGGTAAAGGGCAGAGAGCTCCAGTCCGACTCAGACGCCAGCAAGGTGGAGGTGGAGTACTGGTTTGGGCTGGTATCATCAAAGATGAGCTTGTGGGGCCTTTTCGGGTTGAGGATGGAGTGAAGCTCAACTCCCAGTCCTACTGCCAGTTTCTGGAAGACCCCTTCTTCAAGCAGTGGTACAGGAAGAAGTCTGCATCCTTCAAGAAAAACATGATTTTCATGCAGGACAATGCTCCATCACACGCGTCCAAGTACTCCACAGCGTGGCTGCCAAGAAAGGGTATAAAAGAAGAAAAACTAATGACATGGCCTCCTTGTTCACCTGATCTGAACCCCATTGAGAACCTGTGGTCCATCATCAAATGTGAGATTTACAAGGAGGGAAAACAGTACACCTCTCTGAACAGTGTCTGGGAGGCTGTGGTTGATGGTGAACAGATGAAAACACTGACAGAATCCATGGATGGCAGGCTGCATGAGTGTCCTTGCAAAGAAAGGTGGCGGCCATATTGGTCACTGATTTGTTTTTGAATGTCAGAAATGTATATTTGTGAATGTTGAGATGTTATATTGGTTTCACTGGTAATAATAAATAATTGAAATGGGTATATATTTGTTTTTTGTTAAGTTGCCTAATAATTCAGCACAGTAATAGTCACCTGCACACACATATATCCCCCTAAAATAGCTAAAACTAAAAACTACTAAATATTCAGCTTTGATATTAATGAGTTTTTTGGGTTCATTGAGAACATGGTTGTTGTTCAATAATAAAATGAATCCTCAAAAATACAACTTGCCTAATAATTCTGCACTCCCTGTAATGACTAGCCATGGTACAAATTATCTATGGGCAGGCTGATTGTACCCAAGTCGGTCAATGGATTGACTTGGATAAAATCTGCCTGCCCATAGATCGATGGACTTTTGGCCTCCAATTTATTTCTAGCAGTAATCCCTGTGTTCTCCTGGCAGGGGTGGCTCCCCCCTCCTCATGTAATCCCTGTGATCTCCCGGCAGGGGTTGCTCCCCCCCTCCTCATGTAATCCCTGTGTTCTCCCGGCAGGGGCGGCTCCTCCCTCCCCATATAATCCCTGTGTTCTCCCGGCAGGGGCGGCTCCTCCCTCCCCATATAATCCCTGTGTTCTCCCGGCAGGGGCGGCTCCTCCCTCCTCATATAATCCCTGTGTTCTCCCGGCAGGGGTGACTCCCCCCTCCTCATATAATCCCTGTGTTCTCCCGGCAGGGGTGTCTCCCCCCTCCTCATATAATCCCTGTGTTCTCCCTGAAGGGATGGCTCCCCCCTGCCCATATAATCCCTGTGTTCTCCCGGCAGAGGTGGCTCCCCCTCCCATATAATCCCTGTGTTCTCCCAGCAGGGGTGGCTCCCCCCTCCCCATATAATCCCTCTGTTTTCCTGGCAGGGGTGCCTCCCCCCTCGCCATATAATCCATGTGTTCTCCTGGCAGGGGTGGCTCCCCTCTCCCCATATAATCCCTGTGTTCTCCCGGCAGGGGTGGCTCCCCCCTCCCCATATAATCCCTGTGTTCTCTCGGCAGGGGTGGCTCCCCCCTCCTCATGTAATCCCTGTGATCTCCCGGCAGGGGTTGCTCCCCCCTCCTCATGTAATCCCCTGTGTTCTCCCGGCAGGGGCGGCCCCTCCCTCCCCATATAATCCCTGTGTTCTCCCGGAAGGGGTGGCTCCCCCCTCCCCATATAATCCCTGTGTTCTCTTGGCAGGGGTGGCTCCCCCCTCCCCATATAATCCCTGTGTTCTCTCGGCAGGGGTGGCTCCCCCCTCCCCATATAATCCCTGTGTTCTCTCGGCAGGGGTGGCTCCCCCCCCCCCATATAATCCCTGTGTTCTCTCGGCAGGGGTGGCTCCTCCCTCCTCATATAATCTCTGTGTTCTCCCGGCAGGGGTGGCTCCTCCCTCCCCATGGAAGAATGCAATAGCCCTGCGGACGGGATTCCGCCATAAACACTGACTGTGACCCTTGGTTGCAGGAAAGAACATGTTTCCATCTATGGGCTGTGCCTTATGCCCCGTACACACGATCCGAATATCGTACAACAGATCGTACGACTTTTTTGCTTAATAGTCGCAAATAGAAATTAAATAGGTTATTAAAGTCACGAAAATTCTCGTACGACAGAAAAAATATTACAAGTAATGTATTTGTTTTATATTTTCGGACGACAACTGTACTGACTAAATAAAAATCGTACGAGAAATTTTTTGGTGCGATAAAATAATTTCGGATGAACTGTCAGATGATCGGCTCTCGAAAGCTCTGTACTAACGATTCGATTATCGTACGATTTCTTCCTCGGAGGACATTGTGGATATTCGGATGGTGTGGGCATTAGGCTTTCAGCTAAGATTGTGTCACGCCTGCTGATGCTTCTCTGAGGCGGCGTACACACGACCGAGAAACTCGTCGGGCAAAACTCATCGTTCTCTCCGTCGAGTTCCTAGTTCGGCAGTCTAAAAGCTCGTCGAGCCAAATTTTCCCATTAAACAACGAGGAAATAGAGAACATGCTCTCTTTTTGGCTCGACGAGTTTTTAGACGGGTTTCTCGGCAGAATACGTCTCCCATCGAGGTTCTTGCTGGTTTCTGCCGAGAAAATCGGTTGTGTGTACGCGGCCTGAGGTTTGTCAGACTCCACAGCATTCTTAGCGTCGCCTAGAGGTGATCGGAAGGGATGTTTCATCTCGGTGTCTGTCTGGTGGTCTCTGTCTCTCATGTCTGGGGCTGATTTTTATACCTGTCTACCCTGGTGGCAATGTCTTCTATGCACCCTCTTTGCTCTGTCGTGTGGGATTGAACCCTTGAATTCCTAGGTAGGGTGAGTTATCTACACGCTCTTATGGGCTGTTGGGTTGTGCGGATACGGTACGCTCTCTGGTGTACCTCCATTGAGGTTGGTTGTCTGGCTTGCAAACCTACTTTAGTCATAGGTTTAGCTTCTTGATAGGGGTGCAACGGATCAAAAAACTCACGTATCAGGAGTCACGGATCGGATCATTTTCGGATCGGCAAAAAATATCCACATCTCTCTCCCCCCGTAGTACAGGTAGACAGTGACCCCCCATAATACAGCACAGTGACCCCCCCATAATACAGCACAGTGACCCCCCCCATAATACAGCACAGTGACCCCCATAGTACAGCACAGTGACCCCCCCCATAGTACAGCACAGTGACCCCCCCCATAGTACAGCACAGTGACCCCCCCCATAGTACAGCACAGTGACCCCCCCCATAGTACAGCACAGTGACCCCCCCCCTAGTACAGCACAGTGACCCCCCATAGTACAGCACAGTGACCCCCCCATAGTACAGCACAGTGAGGCCCATAGTACAGCACAGTCACCCCCGTAGTACTTGCAGTTACCCCGTTAGCGGCGTGTGTGTGCGCCTCGAGTGCTGGCTCCTCCTCTGTTTACACCAACAGAGGAGGAGCCCACGCTCGAGGCGCACACACGCCGCCGGGTGTACCAAGATGGCTGCGGCTCCGGAGCTAGGCCGAAGCCGCGGCCTTTCCTAATTCTATGCCCGCGGTGGCGATCCGATCCGAAGGGGGTGACCCGTTCGGATCACGGATCGGCAGTGATCCGTTGCACCCCTACTCCTTGACCATAAGGGTTTGGGCCTCAGGCCTTCTATGTAGACCTGGAATGTTTTCTTTCGTGTTGGGTTCTCTTTGGAAAGGGTTCCCAGGGATTTGTTTTCTGGTGACCACACCCCGTTCTGGTTCCTTTCCTTACTGCGCGGGAATTTTTTGTCCTTTCCCCTGTTTTGGTGAGTTTTGGTTGCTATAGCTTCTCACTCGGGTTGGGCACCACCTCCGGGGGGACTTTCTCCATCCTGGTCTGGAGCATTAGATTTATCCACAGTGTTCTCCCTTTTGGTCGTGTTGTCGGGGTCCCCATAATCGTCCAGAGATTTTTTTATCTTTTACTGCAAAATCCTTTTCTTGGAGATCATTGAGGGACACCTCTCTAGACTTAGATTCATGACCTTTACCACCAAACTGAGGCATGCTGGGTAGAGAAGGGCTTTTACATGGGGCTGGCTGATGATTTTTGTGGTTGCCAATGCCACATTCTCCTGTAGACGGCAGTATAACCCAACCGTGTCCCTCAATGGACTCGGAGACATGGATTTTACGGATGGATATATATTCTGGGTCACATGGGGTGCCGTGTGTTGGGTGTGGGCTCCTAGGATGTAATGTATGCCCCCTCCTTCTCCTCCTACTAGTGACTACTACACCACGTCTGGAATGAGGTCTGGAAAGTGTTGTAATAGCAATGATTATATGTTCACCCCCTCCCCCGGACTGACTCTTCTCTCTATATATGGAGATGTCAGGAATCCTGGGATGTGTGTGTGCAACCATCCACCCCGTCCTGCCGGGAACGTCCTCCGATATTCTGTGTATATGGAGATGTACGGGGCTTTCCTTCATATATACTGTGTATATGGAGATGTACGGACCCCCTTCATATATCTGTGTATATATACTGTGTATATGGAGATGTACGGACCCCCTTCATATATCTGTGTATATGGAGATGTACGGACCCCCCCTTCATATATCTGTGTATATATACTGTGTATATGGAGATGTACGGAGCCCCTTCATATATCTGTGTATATGGAGATGTACGGACCCCCCCTTCATATATCTGTGTATATGGAGATGTACGGACCCCCTTCATATATCTGTGTGTATATATACTGTGTATATGGAGATGTACGGACCCCCCCCTTCACATATCTGTGTATATGGAGATGTACGGACCCCCTTCATATATCTGTGTATATATACTGTGTATATGGAGATGTACGGACCCCCTTCATATATCTGTGTATATGGAGATGTACGGACCCCCTTCATATATCTGTGTATATATACTGTGTATATGGAGATTTACAGACCCCCTTCATATATCTGTGTGTATATATACTGTGTATATGGAGATGTACGGACCCCCTTCATATATCTGTGTATATGGAGATGTACGGACCCCCCCCCCCTCATATATCTGTGTATATGGAGATGTCAGGAATCCTGGGATGTGTGTGCAACCATCCACCCCGTCCTGCCGGGAACGTTCTCCGATATTCTGTGTATATGGAGATGTACGGACCCCCCCCTCATATATCTGTGTATATGGAGATGTACGGGACCTTCCTTTTGTGTGTATATAGAAATGTTTGATATGCACTCTGTATGTTGTTCTGGATGGGGGTACGCCCCCTGTATGTTGTTCTGGATGGGGGTACGCCCCCTGTAGGTATGTCTGGATGGGGGTACGCCCCCTGTAGGTATGTCTGGATGGGGGTACGCCCCCTGTAGGTATGTCTGGATGGGGGTACGCCCCCTGTAGTTATGTCTGGATGGGGGTACGCCCCCTGTAGGTATGTCTGGATGGGGGTACGCCCCCTGTAGGTATGTCTGGATGGGGGTACGCCCCCTGTAGGTATGTCTGGATGGGGGTACGCCCCTGTAGGTATGTCTGGATGGGGGTACGCCCCCTGTAGGTATGTCTGGGTGGGTGTACGCCCCCATGTGTGTATACTTAGTCCTTTTACATATGTATTTGATGATTGGACTATGCTAGTTTTTGGATTGTGTGTAACATGGATCTCTTTCCCCATCCCAGGTTTTTTCCCATTAGAATAGTTCCCCCACCCCCGTGCAGCCATGGTGGCGCTGTCGTTGAAGATCAGTATTGGCAATGTGGTGAAGACGATGCAGTTTGAGCCGTCCACCATGATCTATGACGCCTGTCGCATGATACGGGAGCGGGTGCCGGAGGCGCAGATTGGACAGCGTAAGTCGTGTATTTGTGAATTGTACATGAAGGGATGAAGATTCGGGTAATCAGTCTATAGAAGGGGGACTTCTGTCCTCAGCCAGGACCAATGTCAGGGGTCAGGTTCTCCTGAGCTGACCAAGGCATGCTGGGAGGGGGAGGGGTTAAATAAGAGATGTCACTGCTGGGAGAGGTTATATAGGAGAAGGGAGGGGTTATATTGGGGGATCATAGATGGGTGGGAGGGTCTAAGATGGAGGGGACTTACTGGGAACATAGATGGGGGGTGGGGGATGGGTCTATGATAGAGGGGACTCACTGGGAACAAAGATGGAGGTGGGGGTGGGTCTATGATGACGGGGACTCGCTGGGAACATAGATGGGGGTGGGTCTATGATGAAGGGAAATCGCTGGGAACATGGATGGGGGTGGGTCTATGATGGAGGGGACTCGCTGGGAACAGAGGTGGGGGTGGGTCTATGATGACGGGGACTCGCTGGGAACATAGATGGGGGTGGGTCTATGATGGAGGGGACTCGCTGGGAACATAGATGGGGGTGGGGGATGGGTCTATGATAGAGGGGACTCACTGGGAACAAAGATGGAGGTGTGGGTGGGTCTATGATGACGGGGACTCGCTGGGAACATAGATGGGGGTGGGTCTATGATGAAGGGGACTCCCTTGGAACATGGTTGGGGGTGGGTCTATGATGGAGGGGACTCGCTGGGAACTTGCTGCTCTCACTCTCCCATCTTCCTCTTTTTCTGTAGCGAATGATTTCGGTCTGTTCTTATCGGACGAGGATCCCAAGAAAGGAATCTGGCTGGAGGCGGGGAAGGCCCTCGATTATTACATGTTACGGAATGGGGTAAGAACATCCAGGGGCAGATTAGTGTCTGTTTTTTGTATACTTTGCTGACATTTGTGTCCTGATAGCGGTTTGTTGTCATGTGACTTGCCTGACCTTGATGTGGTGTCATGTGATTTGCTTGTGTCCTTCCTCTGGGTCATGTGATATAATCATGTGTTGTGCTCTCTTAGGACACCTTGGAGTACAGGAAGAAGCAGCGACCTCTGAAGATCCGCATGTTGGATGGGACAGTGAAAACCGTCATGGTGGACGATTCCAAGACAATGAGTGATCTTCTGATGACCATCTGTGCCCGGATTGGTGAGATCAGACACATACCTGGTTCATTGCTGACATCTCCTCTGATAGATCCCGTGTGTAACGGAACGTCCCACACTCCGCTTGAGTGCTTCCGTCATATACCGCTTCCTGTCAGTCTGGATATAGATATCAGATATTCCAGCTGCCCTCAACACACAACGAGATGAGACTTTGTCTGTCTGCTGAACATGGAGTGTTTATTAGAACCAAGAATACAGCCTTATATACAGTTAGAGGAGGTAACCAGAACATAAATTAACATGAGCTAATTAACTAATCATTTACCCAGACGAGGCGACTCCGAGATATGACCTGTCAGGGTAGACATCCCGTCTCTTCGCTCACCTGCTATACAATACACATTATCATAAGTGTAAACACAGGACATCTTCACACAATAGCAGGGGCAATTAGCACAGAGAACAGATGGCTGGAGGTGAGGACATTAGTATCTAACAGTATGAAGGAGTCACTCTACAATTACCCCCGTTGAGTTCAGAATCAACAACCAGCAAATAGTTCTCTAGAGATATCCTGGGATATATTGTAGATAATAATTACATAATAATCCCATCTCAGGGAGTCCAAGATATCATTTCTTAGTCATCCTATGCCCCGCCCCTAGTGGACATCCTATGCCCTGCCCCTAGTGGACATAAGAGGGTCCAGGGATGTCCCTGGTGAGTCTGTCAGAGATCCCATGTAATCTGACTTCTCTCCTCTGATAGATCCCGTGTAATCTGACTTCTCTCCTCTGATAGATCCCGTGTAATCTGACTTCTCTCCTCCGATAGATCCCGTGTAATCTGACTTTTCTCCTCCGATAGATCCCGTGTAATCTGACTTCTCTCCTCTGATAGATCCCATGTAATCTGATTTCTCTCCTCTGATAGATCCCGTGTAATCTGACTTCTCTCCTCTGATAGATCCCGTGTAATCTGACTTCTCTCCTCCGATAGATCCCGTGTAATCTGACATGTCTCCTCTAATAGATTCCGTGTAATCTGACTTCTCTCCTCTGATAGATCCCGTGTAATCTGACATGTCTTCTCTGATAGATCCCGTGTAATCTGACTTCTCTCCTCTGATAGATCCCATGTAATCTGATTTCTCTCCTCTGATAGATCCCGTGTAATCTGACTTCTCTCCTCTGATAGATCCCGTGTAATCTGACTTCTCTCCTCCGATAGATCCCGTGTAATCTGACATGTCTCCTCTAATAGATTCCGTGTAATCTGACTTCTCTCCTCTGATAGATCCCGTGTAATCTGACATGTCTTCTCTGATAGATCCTGTGTAATCTGACTTCTCTCTTCTGATAGATCCCGTGTAATCTGACTTCTCTCCTCCAAAAGATCCCGTATAATCTGACTTGTCATTGATACATGCAGAGTGTCTTCACACTCCTCAAAAACCCAGACAGTCCCGTCTGAAATTTCCAAATTCCCATCAGTCTGTGGCCAGCGTAGACCGGGATCAGGTCGGGGGGGGTCTTCTGTACTGGTCACCAACATAGCAATGTCCCCGGATGAGCTCATTTCTGCCGAGCATTGTGTGTCACCATCTCGGGTATTTTTATCTTTACGTGTCACCTGTGTATGTGTGTCACATGTTTATCTTTGTGTTATTTATACCCTTTACACCCAATACGTTGCTACTCGGGATGTATACACTCTCTATATACTGTCTGTATACACTCTCTATATACTGTGTCTGTATACACTCTCTATATACTGTGTCTGTATATACACTCTCTATATACTGTGTCTGTATATACACTCTCTATATACTGTGTCTGTATATACACTCTCTATATACTGTGTCTGTATATACACTCTCTATATACTGTGTCTGTATATACACTCTCTATATACTGTGTCTGTATATACACTCTCTATATACTGTGTCTGTATATACACTCTCTATATACTGTGTCTGTGTACACTCTCTATATACTGTGTCTGTATACACTCTCTATATACTGTGTCTGTATACACTCTCTATATACTGTGTCTGTGTACACTCTCTATATACTGTGTCTGTATACACTCTCTATATACTGTGTCTGTATACACTCTCTATATACTGTGTCTGTATATACACTCTCTATATACTGTGTCTGTATATACACTCTCTATATACTGTGTCTGTATACACTCTCTATATACTGTGTCTGTATACACTCTCTATATACTGTGTCTGTATACACTCTCTATATACTGTGTCTGTATACACTCTCTATATACTGTGTCTGTATACAGTCTCTCTCTCTCTCTCTCTCTCTCTCTCTCTCTCTCTCTCTCTCTCTCTCTCTCTCTCTCCTCAACTAGGGATGAGCTCCGGCGTGTTCGCACAATCCACGTGCAGAACCCGCCAGGAAGTCGGCACGGCGCTGCGCTAACCACAGGCAGAGACATTTCCCGATCTCTGCAGCCAAGCATTGGGACATTGTCTCCCTGCCTGTGATTAGCGCACACCGTGCCGACTTCCTGACGGGCTCTGCACGTGGACTGTGCGAACACGCCGTAGCTCATCCCTAATCTCAACGCAACTCTTTGGGTACAAATCTAAACGCACCTTCCCCATTCATGAACACATAGATTGGACAAAGTCCAGTGGAGAAGTGCTCTGTTTACGTGGTAGACCCCGACATCTGTCTTAAACACCTCACTGTATCTATTGAATATGTTTTTTTCATTTATAGATTGTGTAGATAGGGTGGCTTGCTCTGGGTGGCCCAGCCCTACAACCAGCTCTTGCTGCAATTTCAGAATGTCTCACTTCAGCTAACTGGACTAGCTAAATGACCGACCAACATGCCCTTGGCCCTGAGTTCCAGGACCAAGCTTTAACACCGCAACTATAGCAACTGCCTTTTACTCTGCTCCTCTGTGTGGAGGCCGGAGATCGTGTCACGAGACTGTTTTCTGAAGTGGGGTTCTGAGAGACGTTTTTCAGCTTTAAAAACGCTCTGGCGACTCCTGGGGGAAGAGGATGGGGCATGTGGTCTCTTCTCATACTTTTTTCCTCTTTGCAGGTATCACCAACTACGATGAATATTCTCTGGTGCGAGAAGTGTTTGAGGAGAAGAAGGAGGAGGTGACTGGAACCCTGAAACGAGACAAAACCCTTCTCCGGGATGACAAGAAAATGGAAAAACTGAAACAGAAGCTTCACACGGACGATGAGTGTAAGCTCCATGAGAAGAGGTGAAGGTGGGAGGAGCTGGGAACCCCACTATAGACACCTCAATGTTGAAGTCCCAAGAGATAGAAGAAGCCGCTAGGTGCTTTAGCCCACCTGTAACCCCCAAAAACTGATCTGTGTGTGTGGTCACTGTTATCAGTCTTTGTATTGATGATTGGTGATGAGATGAGTGTGGTCACTGTTATTGTATTGATGATTAGTGATCAGTGCGGTTGGTAGTGTTGTATTGGTGATAAATGTGTGGTCGTGGTGTTGTGTTGGTGATAAGTGTGGTGTTGGTGGTGTTGTATTGGTGATGAGTGTGGTTGGTGGTGCTGTGTTAGTGATGTGTGTGGTTGGTGGTGTTGTGTTAGTGATGTGTGTGGTTGGTGGTGGTGTATTGGTGATGAGTGTGGTTGGTGGTGTTGTGTTAGTGATGAGTGTGGTTGGTGGTGTTGTGTTGGTGATGAGTGCGGTTGGTAGTGTTGTATTGGTGATAAATGTGTGGTCGTGGTGTTGTGTTGGTGATAAGTGTGGTGTTGGTGGTGTTGTATTGGTGATGAGTGTGGTTGGTGGTGCTGTGTTAGTGATGTGTGTGGTTGGTGGTGTTGTGTTAGTGATGTGTGTGGTTGGTGGTGGTGTATTGGTGATGAGTGTGGTTGGTGGTGTTGTGTTAGTGATGAGTGTGGTTGGTGGTGTTGTGTTAGTGATGAGTGTGGTTGGTGGTGTTGTGTTAGTGATGAGTGTGGTTGGTGGTGTTGTGTTAGTGATGAGTGTGGTTGGTGGTGGTGTATTGGTGATAAGTATGGTCACTGTTATCAATCATTGTATTGGTGATCAGTGTGGTCACTGTTATTGTATTGATTGGTGATAAGTATGGTCACGGTTTTCCTTCATACAGTGAACTGGCTGGACCCGGGGCGGACGTTAAGAGAACAAGGTGTGGATGAAAATGAGACTCTTCTTCTGAGACGGAAATTCTTCTATTCTGACCAGAATGTGGATTCCAGGGACCCCGTTCAGCTCAATCTCCTCTATGTACAGGTACCTACCTCCTATGTGTACTATAACTACTTCTGTGATGTTGGCTGTACCTAGCAGTCTCTAGTACTTATCTACATACCTACCTTGTCCTATGTGTTCTCAGCCACCTCCACACTTCCTGTTTTCCAGGCTCGGGATGACATTCTGAACGGCTCTCATCCGGTCTCCTTCGATAAGGCCTGTGACTTTGCCGGCTACCAGTGCCTGGTGCAGTTTGGGCCACATAATGAGATGAAACACAAGCCAGGTTTCTTGGAGTGAGTATGGGGCAGGGGGCATCGGATCCATTTACTAGAAAGGCATAAAGGTGCCTTGACTGGGACACAGAAGACAATGAGAAGTCAGGTCATTTGGCCACAGTTTGGGCTTGTTCAGGATTTGAACCTGGGACCTTTCATACTTAAGAGAATCATACCTCTAGACCAACGAGCCAGGAACGTCACTTTACCTGGAGATTTTTACCAAAAATAATCCTCTCCTACTGACTGCAATGGCACCAGCTGATTGGAGAAAACCCAATGTAGCACCAATAATTAAAAAAAGGGCCCAAAATCCATCCCTGGGAATTACAGAGCAGTCAGCCTAACAGCAATATTGTATGTAAGCTCTTGGAGGGAATAAAAAGAAACTATATACAAGATTTTCTATGAGGAGGTGAGCTGCCATCTAGATAATGGAAGGCCCGTAGACGTGGTGTGTAACGGAACGTCCGCTTAAGTGCCTCCATCATATACCGCTTCCTATCAGTCTGCATACAGATATCAGATATTCCAGCTGCTCACAACACACAACGAGACGAGACTTGTTTGTCTGCTAAACATGGAGTGTTTATTAGAACCAAGAATACAATCTTATATACAGGTAGAGGAGGTAACCAGAACATAAACTAACATGAGCTAATTATTTACCCAGGCGAGGTGACTCCGAGGTCTCCTCGCTCACCTGCTATACAATACACATTATCATAAGTGTAAACACAGGACATCTTCACACAATAGCAGGGTCAATTAGCACAGAGAACAGACAGATGGCTGGAGGTGAGGACATTAGCATCTCCTTACACTGTATGAATAAGTCACTCTAATATGGCATATACAGGGTCCCCAGGCATACAGCTCACAAAGAGCATCGTTCCCTCCAATTGCCAGGGCCCATGATCGCAAGGCAAGAGTCTAGCATTCAATCCCCTCCAAAAGCCTCTGTCCCGGGTGAGTCTGTCACAGGGTGTATCTAGATAAGGGAAGGCCTGTAGATGTGGTGTATCTAGATAAAGGAAGGCCCGTAGACGTGGTGTATCTGGATAAAGGAAGGTCCGTAGACGTGGTGTATCTGGATAAAGGAAGGTCCGTAGACGTGGTGTATCTAGATAAAGGAAGGACCGTAGATGTGGTGTATCTAGATAAAGGAAGGTCCGTAGACGTGGTGTATCTGGATAAAGGAAGGTCCGTAGACGTGGTGTATCTAGAGAAAGGAAGGCCCGTAGACGTGGTGTATCTGGATAAAGGAAGGTCTGTAGACGTGGTGTATCTGGATAAAGGAAGGTCCGTAGACGTGGTGTATCTGGATAAAGGAAGGCCCGTAGATGTGTTGTATCTAGATAAAGGAAGGCCCGTAGATGTGGTGTATCTAGAGAAAGGAAGGCCCGTAGACGTGGTGTATCTAGATAAAGGAAGGCCCGTAGACGTGGTGTATCTAGATAAAGGAAGGTCCGTAGATGTGGTGTATCTGGATAAAGGAAGGCCCGTAGATGTGTTGTATCTAGATAAAGGAAGGCCCGTAGACGTGGTGTATCTGGATAAAGGAAGGTCCGTAGACGTGGTGTATCTGGATAGAGGGAGGTCCGTAGATGTGGTGTATCTGGATAAAGGAAGGCTGATAGACGTGGTGTATCTAGATAAAGGAAACCCCGTAGACGTGGTGTATCTAGATAAAGGAAGGCCCATAGACGTGGTGTATCTAGATAAAGGAAGGTCTGTAGACGTGGTGTATCTAGATAAAGGAAGGTCCGTAGACGTGGTGTATCTGGATAAAGGAAAGCCTGTAGAAGTGGTGTATCTAGATAAAGGAAGGTCCGTAGACGTGGTGTATCTAGATAAAGGAAGGTCCGTAGACGTGGTGTATCTAGATAAAGGAAGGTCCGTAGACGTGGTGTATCTGGACAAAGGAAAGCCTGTAGAAGTGGTGTATCTAGATAAAGGAAGGTCCGTAGACGTGGTGTATCTAGATAAAGGAAGGTCCGTAGATGTGGTGTATCTGGATAAAGGAAGGCCCGTAGATGTGTTGTATCTAGATAAAGGAAGGCCCGTAGACGTGGTGTATCTGGATAAAGGAAGGTCCGTAGACGTGGTGTATCTGGATAGAGGGAGGTCCGTAGATGTGGTGTATCTGGATAAAGGAAGGCTGATAGACGTGGTGTATCTAGATAAAGGAAACCCCGTAGACGTGGTGTATCTAGATAAAGGAAGGCCCATAGACGTGGTGTATCTAGATAAAGGAAGGTCTGTAGACGTGGTGTATCTAGATAAAGGAAGGTCCGTAGACGTGGTGTATCTGGATAAAGGAAAGCCTGTAGAAGTGGTGTATCTAGATAAAGGAAGGTCCGTAGACGTGGTGTATCTGGATAAAGGAAGGCCCGTAGATGTGTTGTATCTAGAGAAAGGAAGGCCCGTAGACGTGGTGTATCTAGATAAAGGAAGGCCCGTAGACGTGGTGTATCTAGATAAAGGAAGGTCCGTAGATGTGGTGTATCTGGATAAAGGAAGGCCCGTAGATGTGTTGTATCTAGATAAAGGAAGGCCCGTAGACGTGGTGTATCTGGATAAAGGAAGGTCCGTAGACGTGGTGTATCTGGATAGAGGGAGGTCCGTAGATGTGGTGTATCTGGATAAAGGAAGGCTGATAGACGTGGTGTATCTAGATAAAGGAAACCCCGTAGACGTGGTGTATCTAGATAAAGGAAGGCCCATAGACGTGGTGTATCTAGATAAAGGAAGGTCTGTAGACGTGGTGTATCTAGATAAAGGAAGGTCCGTAGACGTGGTGTATCTGGATAAAGGAAAGCCTGTAGAAGTGGTGTATCTAGATAAAGGAAGGTCGTAGACGTGGTGTATCTAGATAAAGGAAGGTCCGTAGACGTGGTGTATCTAGATAAAGGAAGGTCCGTAGACGTGGTGTATCTGGACAAAGGAAAGCCTGTAGAAGTGGTGTATCTAGATAAAGGAAGGTCCGTAGACGTGGTGTATCTAGATAAAGGAAGGTCCGTAGACGTGGTGTATCTGGATAAAGGAAAGCCTGTAGAAGTGGTGTATCTAGATAAAGGAAGGTCCGTAGACGTGGTGTATCTGGATAAAGGAAGGTCCGTAGACGTGGTGTATCTAGATAAAGGAAGGACCGTAGATGTGGTGTATCTAGATAAAGGAAGGTCCGTAGACGTGGTGTATCTGGATAAAGGAAGGTCCGTAGACGTGGTGTATCTGGATAAAGGAAGGCCCGTAGATGTGTTGTATCTAGATAAAGGAAGGCCCGTAGACGTGGTGTATCTGGATAAAGGAAGGTCCGTAGACGTGGTGTATCTGGATAAAGGAAGGCCCGTAGATGTGTTGTATCTAGATAAAGGAAGGCCCGTAGACGTGGTGTATCTGGATAAAGGAAGGTCCGTAGACGTGGTGTATCTGGATAGAGGGAGGCCCGTAGACGTGGTGTATCTGGATAAAGGAAGGTCCGTAGACGTGGTGTATCTGGATAGAGGGAGGCCCGTAGACGTGGTGTATCTGGATAAAGGAAGGCTGATAGACGTGGTGTATCTAGATAAAGGAAACCCCGTAGACGTGGTGTATCTAGATAAAGGAAGGCCCATAGACGTGGTGTATCTAGATAAAGGAAGGTCTGTAGACGTGGTGTATCTAGATAAAGGAAGGTCCGTAGACGTGGTGTATCTGGATAAAGGAAAGCCTGTAGAAGTGGTGTATCTAGATAAAGGAAGGTCCGTAGACGTGGTGTATCTAGATAAAGGAAGGTCCGTAGACGTGGTGTATCTAGATAAAGGAAGGTCCGTAGACGTGGTGTATCTGGACAAAGGAAAGCCTGTAGAAGTGGTGTATCTAGATAAAGGAAGGTCCGTAGACGTGGTGTATCTAGATAAAGGAAGGTCCGTAGACGTGGTGTATCTGGATAAAGGAAAGCCTGTAGAAGTGGTGTATCTAGATAAAGGAAGGTCCGTAGACGTGGTGTATCTGGATAAAGGAAGGTCCGTAGACGTGGTGTATCTAGATAAAGGAAGGACCGTAGATGTGGTGTATCTAGATAAAGGAAGGTCCGTAGACGTGGTGTATCTGGATAAAGGAAGGTCCGTAGACGTGGTGTATCTAGAGAAAGGAAGGCCCGTAGACGTGGTGTATCTGGATAAAGGAAGGTCTGTAGACGTGGTGTATCTGGATAAAGGAAAGCCCGTAGACGTGGTGTATCTAGATAAAGGAAAGCCCGTAGACGTGGTGTATCTAGATAAAGGAAGGCCCATAGACGTGGTGTATCTGGATAAAGGAAGGCCGATAGACGTGGTGTATCTAGATAAAGGAAGTTCCGTAGACGTGGTGTATCTAGATAAAGGAAAGCCCGTAGACGTGGTGTATCTAGATAAAGGAAGGCCCATAGACGTGGTGTATCTAGATAAAGGAAGGTCTGTAGACGTGGTGTATCTAGATAAAGGAAGGTCCGTAGACGTGGTGTATCTGGATAAAGGAAAGCCCGTAGACGTGGTGTATCTAGATAAAGGAAGGTCCGTAGACGTGGTGTATCTAGATAAAGGAAGGTCCGTAGACGTGGTGTATCTAGATAAAGGAAGGCCCGTAGACGTGGTGTATCTAGATAAAGGAAGGTCCGTAGACGTGGTGTATCTAGATAAAGGAAGGCCCATAGACGTGGTGTATCTAGATAAAGGAAGGCCCATAGACGTGGTGTATCTAGATAAAGGAAGGCCCGTAGACGTGGTGTATCTGGATAAAGGAAGGCCGGTAGATGTGGTGTATCTAGATAAAGGAAGGTCTGTAGATGTGGTGTATCTGGATAGAGGGTGGCCCGTAGACGTGGTGTATCTGGATAAAGGAAGGTCCGTAGACGTGGTGTATCTAGATAAAGGAAAGCCCGTAGACGTGGTGTATCTAGATAAAGGAAGGCCCATAGACGTGGTGTATCTAGATAAAGGAAGGCCCATAGACGTGGTGTATCTAGATAAAGGAAGGCCCGTAGACGTGGTGTATCTGGATAAAGGAAGGCCGGTAGATGTGGTGTATCTAGATAAAGGAAGGTCTGTAGATGTGGTGTATCTGGATAGAGGGTGGCCCGTAGACGTGGTGTATCTGGATAAAGGAAGGTCTGTAGACGTGGTGTATCTAGATAAAGGAAGGTCCGTAGACGTGGTGTATCTAGATAAAGGAAGGCCCATAGACGTGGTGTATCTAGATAAAGGAAAGCCCGTAGACGTGGTGTATCTGGATAAAGGAAGGCCTGTAGACGTGGTGTATCTAGATAAAGGAAGGTCCGTAGACGTGTATCTGGACAAAGGAAGGCCCGTAGACGTGGTGTATCTGGATAAAGGAAGGTCCGTAGATGTGGTGTATCTAGATAAAGGAAGGTCCGTAGACGTGGTGTATCTGGATAAAGGAAGGCCCGTAGATGTGGTGTATCTAGAGAAAGGAAGGTCCGTAGACGTGGTGTATCTAGATAAAGGAAGGTCCGTAGACGTGGTGTATCTAGATCAGGGATCCTCAAAGTACGGCTTTCCAGCTGTTGTGGAACTACACATCCCATGAGGCATTGCAAAACTCTGACATTCACAGACATGACTAAGCATGATGGGAATTGTAGTTCCTGAACAGCTGGAGGGCCGTAGTTTGAGGACCCCTGATCTAGATAAAGGAAGGCCCATAGACGTGGTGTATCTAGATAAAGGAAGGTCCGTAGACGTGGTGTATCTAGATAAAGGAAGGTCCGTAGACGTGGTGTATCTAGATCAGGGATCCTCAAAGTACGGCTTTCCAGCTGTTGTGGAACTACACATCCCATGAGGCATTGCAAAACTCTGACATTCACAGACAGACATGACTAAGCATGATGGGAATTGTAGTTCCTGAACAGCTGGAGGGCCGTAGTTTGAGGACCCCTGATCTAGATAAAGGAAGGCCCATAGACGTGGTGTATCTAGATAAAGGAAGGTCCGTAGACGTGGTGTATCTGGATAAAGGAAGGCCCGTAGATGTGGTGTATCTGGATAAAGGAAGGTCTGTAGACGTGGTGTATCTGGATAAAGAAAGGTCTGTAGACGTGGTGTATCTGGATAAAGGAAGGTCCATAGACGTGGTGTATCTAGATAAAGGAAGGCCCGTAGATGTGGTGTATCTGGATAAAGGAAGGTCTGTAGACGTGGTGTATCTGGATAAAGGAAGGTCTGTAGATGTGGTGTATCTGGATAAAGGAAGGTCCGTAGACGTGGTGTATCTGGATAGAGGGAGGCCCGTAGACGTGGTGTATCTGGATAGAGGGAGGCCCGTAGACGTGGTGTATCTGGATAAAGGAAGGCCCGTAGATGTGGTGTATCTAGATAAAGGAAAGCCCGTAGACATGGTGTATCTGGATAAAGGAAGGTCTGTAGACGTGGTGTATCTAGATAAAGGAAGGCCCGTAGACGTGGTGTATCTGGATAAAGGAAGGCCCGTAGATGTGGTGTATCTGGATAAAGGAAGGCCCGTAGATGTGGTGTATCTAGATAAAGGAAGGTCTGTAGATGTGGTGTATCTGGATAGAGGGTGGCCCGTAGACGTGGTGTATCTGGATAAAGGAAGGTCCGTAGACGTGGTGTATCTAGATAAAGGAATGCCCGTAGACGTGGTGTATCTAGATAAAGGAAAGCCCGTAGACGTGGTGTATCTAGATAAAGGAAGGCCCATAGATGTGGTGTATCTGGATAAAGGAAGGTCTGTAGACGTGGTGTATCTAGAGAAAGGAAGGTCCGTAGACGTGGTGTATCTAGATAAAGGAAGGTCTGTAGACGTGGTGTATCTGGATAAAGGAAGGTCTGTAGACGTGGTGTATCTGGATAAAGGAAGGTCCGTAGACGTGGTGTATCTAGATCAGGGATCCTCAAACTACGGCCCTCCAGCTGTTGTGGAACTACACATCCCATGAGGCATTGCAAAACTCTGACATTCCCAGACATGACTAAGCATGATGGGAATTGTAGTTCCTGAACAGCCGGAGGGCCGTAGTTTGAGGACCCCTGATCTAGATAAAGGAAGGCCCATAGACGTGGTGTATCTAGATAAAGGAAGGTCCGTAGACGTGGTGTATCTGGATAAAGGAAGGTCTGTAGATGTGGTGTATCTGGATAAAGGAAGGTCCGTAGACGTGGTGTATCTGGATAAAGGAAGGTCTGTAGACGTGGTGTATCTAGATAAAGGAAGGCCCGTAGACGTGGTGTATCTGGATAAAGGAAGGCTGATAGACGTGGTGTATCTAGATAAAGGAAACCCCGTAGACGTGGTGTGTATCTAGATAAAGGAAGGCCCCTAGACGTGGTGTATCTAGATAAAGGAAGGTCTGTAGACGTGGTGTATCTAGATAAAGGAAGGTCCGTAGACGTGGTGTATCTGGATAAAGGAAAGCCTGTAGAAGTGGTGTATCTAGATAAAGGAAGGTCCGTAGACGTGGTGTATCTGGATAAAGGAAGGCCCGTAGATGTGTTGTATCTAGAGAAAGGAAGGCCCGTAGACGTGGTGTATCTAGATAAAGGAAGGCCCGTAGACGTGGTGTATCTAGATAAAGGAAGGTCCGTAGATGTGGTGTATCTGGATAAAGGAAGGCCCGTAGATGTGTTGTATCTAGATAAAGGAAGGCCCGTAGACGTGGTGTATCTGGATAAAGGAAGGTCCGTAGACGTGGTGTATCTAGATAAAGGAAGGTCCGTAGACGTGGTGTATCTGGATAAAGGAAGGTCCGTAGACGTGGTGTATCTAGATAAAGGAAGGACCGTAGATGTGGTGTATCTAGATAAAGGAAGGTCCGTAGACGTGGTGTATCTGGATAAAGGAAGGTCCGTAGACGTGGTGTATCTAGAGAAAGGAAGGCCCGTAGACGTGGTGTATCTAGATAAAGGAAGGTCTGTAGACGTGGTGTATCTGGATAAAGGAAGGTCCGTAGACGTGGTGTATCTGGATAAAGGAAGGCCCGTAGATGTGTTGTATCTAGATAAAGGAAGGCCCGTAGACGTGGTGTATCTGGATAAAGGAAGGTCCGTAGACGTGGTGTATCTGGATAAAGGAAGGCCCATAGACGTGGTGTATCTAGATAAAGGAAGGCCCATAGACGTGGTGTATCTAGATAAAGGAAGGCCCGTAGACGTGGTGTATCTGGATAAAGGAAGGCCGGTAGATGTGGTGTATCTAGATAAAGGAAGGTCTGTAGATGTGGTGTATCTGGATAGAGGGTGGCCCGTAGACGTGGTGTATCTGGATAAAGGAAGGTCCGTAGACGTGGTGTATCTAGATAAAGGAAAGCCCGTAGACGTGGTGTATCTAGATAAAGGAAGGCCCATAGACGTGGTGTATCTAGATAAAGGAAGGCCCATAGACGTGGTGTATCTAGATAAAGGAAGGCCCGTAGACGTGGTGTATCTGGATAAAGGAAGGCCGGTAGATGTGGTGTATCTAGATAAAGGAAGGCCCGTAGACGTGGTGTATCTGGATAAAGGAAGGTCTGTAGACGTGGTGTATCTAGATAAAGGAAGGCCCGTAGACGTGGTGTATCTGGATAAAGGAAGGTCTGTAGACGTGGTGTATCTGGATAAAGGAAGGCCCATAGACGTGGTGTATCTAGATAAAGGAAAGCCCGTAGACGTGGTGTATCTGGATAAAGGAAGGCCTGTAGACGTGGTGTATCTAGATAAAGGAAGGTCCGTAGACGTGTATCTGGACAAAGGAAGGCCCGTAGACGTGGTGTATCTGGATAAAGGAAGGTCCGTAGATGTGGTGTATCTAGATAAAGGAAGGTCCGTAGACGTGGTGTATCTGGATAAAGGAAGGCCCGTAGATGTGGTGTATCTAGAGAAAGGAAGGTCCGTAGACGTGGTGTATCTAGATAAAGGAAGGTCCGTAGACCGTGGTGTATCTAGATCAGGGATCCTCAAAGTACGGCTTTCCAGCTGTTGTGGAACTACACATCCCATGAGGCATTGCAAAACTCTGACATTCACAGACATGACTAAGCATGATGGGAATTGTAGTTCCTGAACAGCTGGAGGGCCGTAGTTTGAGGACCCCTGATCTAGATAAAGGAAGGCCCATAGACGTGGTGTATCTAGATAAAGGAAGGTCCGTAGACGTGGTGTATCTAGATAAAGGAAGGTCCGTAGACGTGGTGTATCTAGATCAGGGATCCTCAAAGTACGGCTTTCCAGCTGTTGTGGAACTACACATCCCATGAGGCATTGCAAAACTCTGACATTCACAGACATGACTAAGCATGATGGGAATTGTAGTTCCTGAACAGCTGGAGGGCCGTAGTTTGAGGACCCCTGATCTAGATAAAGGAAGGCCCATAGACGTGGTGTATCTAGATAAAGGAAGGTCCGTAGACGTGGTGTATCTGGATAAAGGAAGGCCCGTAGACGTGGTGTATCTGGATAAAGGAAGGTCTGTAGACGTGGTGTATCTGGATAAAGAAAGGTCTGTAGACGTGGTGTATCTAGATAAAGGAAGGCCCGTAGATGTGGTGTATCTGGATAAAGGAAGGTCTGTAGACGTGGTGTATCTGGATAAAGGAAGGTCTGTAGATGTGGTGTATCTGGATAAAGGAAGGTCCGTAGACGTGGTGTATCTGGATAGAGGGAGGCCCGTAGACGTGGTGTATCTGGATAGAGGGAGGCCCGTAGACGTGGTGTATCTGGATAAAGGAAGGCCCGTAGATGTGGTGTATCTAGATAAAGGAAAGCCCGTAGACATGGTGTATCTGGATAAAGGAAGGTCTGTAGACGTGGTGTATCTAGATAAAGGAAGGCCCGTAGACGTGGTGTATCTGGATAAAGGAAGGCCCGTAGATGTGGTGTATCTGGATAAAGGAAGGCCCGTAGATGTGGTGTATCTAGATAAAGGAAGGTCTGTAGATGTGGTGTATCTGGATAGAGGGTGGCCCGTAGACGTGGTGTATCTGGATAAAGGAAGGTCCGTAGACGTGGTGTATCTAGATAAAGGAATGCCCGTAGACGTGGTGTATCTAGATAAAGGAAAGCCCGTAGACGTGGTGTATCTAGATAAAGGAAGGCCCATAGATGTGGTGTATCTGGATAAAGGAAGGTCTGTAGACGTGGTGTATCTAGAGAAAGGAAGGTCCGTAGACGTGGTGTATCTAGATAAAGGAAGGTCTGTAGACGTGGTGTATCTGGATAAAGGAAGGTCTGTAGACGTGGTGTATCTGGATAAAGGAAGGTCCGTAGACGTGGTGTATCTAGATCAGGGATCCTCAAACTACGGCCCTCCAGCTGTTGTGGAACTACACATCCCATGAGGCATTGCAAAACTCTGACATTCCCAGACATGACTAAGCATGATGGGAATTGTAGTTCCTGAACAGCCGGAGGGCCGTAGTTTGAGGACCCCTGATCTAGATAAAGGAAGGCCCATAGACGTGGTGTATCTAGATAAAGGAAGGTCCGTAGACGTGGTGTATCTAGATAAAGGAAGGTCCGTAGACGTGGTGTATCTGGATAAAGGAAGGTCTGTAGATGTGGTGTATCTGGATAAAGGAAGGTCCGTAGACGTGGTGTATCTGGATAAAGGAAGGTCTGTAGACGTGGTGTATCTAGATAAAGGAAGGCCCGTAGACGTGGTGTATCTGGATAAAGGAAGGCTGATAGACGTGGTGTATCTAGATAAAGGAAACCCCGTAGACGTGGTGTATCTAGATAAAGGAAGGCCCATAGACGTGGTGTATCTAGATAAAGGAAGGTCTGTAGACGTGGTGTATCTAGATAAAGGAAGGTCCGTAGACGTGGTGTATCTGGATAAAGGAAAGCCTGTAGAAGTGGTGTATCTAGATAAAGGAAGGTCCGTAGACGTGGTGTATCTGGATAAAGGAAGGCCCGTAGATGTGTTGTATCTAGAGAAAGGAAGGCCCGTAGACGTGGTGTATCTAGATAAAGGAAGGCCCGTAGACGTGGTGTATCTAGATAAAGGAAGGTCCGTAGATGTGGTGTATCTGGATAAAGGAAGGCCCGTAGATGTGTTGTATCTAGATAAAGGAAGGCCCGTAGACGTGGTGTATCTGGATAAAGGAAGGTCCGTAGACGTGGTGTATCTAGATAAAGGAAGGTCCGTAGACGTGGTGTATCTGGATAAAGGAAGGTCCGTAGACGTGGTGTATCTAGATAAAGGAAGGACCGTAGATGTGGTGTATCTAGATAAAGGAAGGTCCGTAGACGTGGTGTATCTGGATAAAGGAAGGTCCGTAGACGTGGTGTATCTAGAGAAAGGAAGGCCCGTAGACGTGGTGTATCTGGATAAAGGAAGGTCTGTAGACGTGGTGTATCTGGATAAAGGAAGGTCCGTAGACGTGGTGTATCTGGATAAAGGAAGGCCCGTAGATGTGTTGTATCTAGATAAAGGAAGGCCCGTAGACGTGGTGTATCTGGATAAAGGAAGGTCCGTAGACGTGGTGTATCTGGATAAAGGAAGGCCCGTAGATGTGTTGTATCTAGATAAAGGAAGGCCCGTAGACGTGGTGTATCTGGATAAAGGAAGGTCCGTAGACGTGGTGTATCTGGATAGAGGGAGGCGTAGACGTGGTGTATCTGGATAAAGGAAGGTCCGTAGACGTGGTGTATCTGGATAGAGGGAGGCGTAGACGGATAGAGGCGTGGTGTATCTGGATAAAGGAAGGCTGATAGACGTGGTGTATCTAGATAAAGGAAACCGTAGACGTGGTGTATCTAGATAAAGGAAGGCATAGGTGGGGTGTATCTAGATAAAGGAAGGTCTGTAGACGTGTGTGTGTATCTAGATAAAGGAAGGTCCGTAGACGTGGTGTATCTGGATAAAGGAAAGCCTGTAGAAGTGGTGTATCTAGATAAGGAAGGTCCGTAGACGTGGTGTATCTAGATAAAGGAAGGTCCGTAGACGTGGTGTATCTAGATAAAGGAAGGTCCGTAGACGTGGTGTATCTGGACAAAGGAAAGCCTGTAGAAGTGGTGTATCTAGATAAAGGAAGGGCCGTAGACGTGGTGTATCTAGATAAAGGAAGGTCCGTAGACGTGGTGTATCTGGATAAAGGAAAGCCTGTAGAAGTGGTGTATCTAGATAAAGGAAGGTCCGTAGACGTGGTGTATCTGATAAAGGAAGGTCCGTAGACGTGGTGTATCTAGATAAAGGGAAGGACCGTAGATGTGGTGTATCTAGATAAAGGAAGGTCCGTAGACGTGGTGTATCTGGATAAAGGAAGGTCCGTAGACGTGGTGTATCTAGAGAAGGAAGGCCCGTAGACGTGGTGTATCTGGATAAAGGAAGGTCTGTAGACGTGGTGTATCTGGATAAGGAAAGCCCGTAGACGTGGTGTATCTAGATAAGGAAGAAAGCCCGTAGACGTGGTGTATCTAGATAAAGGAAGGCCCATAGACGTGGTGTATCTGGATAAAGGAAGGCCGATAGACGTGGTGTATCTAGATAAAGGAAGGTTCCGTAGACGTGGTGTATCTAGATAAAGGAAAGCCCGTAGTGTGTGTTGTATCTAGATAAAGGAAGGCCATAGACGTGTGTATCTAGATAAAGGAAGGTCTGTAGACGTGGTGTATCTAGATAAAGGAAGGTCCGTAGACGTGGTGTATCTGGATAAAGGAAAGCCGTAGACGTGGTGGTGTATCTAGATAAAGGAAGGTCCGTAGAGTGGTGTATCTAGATAAAGGAAGGCCCATAGACGTGGTGTATCTAGATAAAGGAAGGTCCGTAGACGTGGTGTATCTAGATAAAGGAAAGCCCGTAGACGTGGTGTATCTAGATAAAGGAAGGCCCATAGACGTGGTGTATCTAGATAAAGGAAGGCCCATAGACGTGGTGTATCTAGATAAAGGAAGGCCCGTAGACGTGGTGTATCTGGATAAAGGAAGGCCGGTAGATGTGGTGTATCTAGATAAAGGAAGGTCTGTAGATGTGGTGTATCTGGATAGAGGGTGGCCCGTAGACGTGGTGTATCTGGATAAAGGAAGGTCTGTAGACGTGGTGTATCTGGATAAAGGAAAGCCCGTAGACGTGGTGTATCTAGATAAAGGAAGGTCCGTAGACGTGGTGTATCTAGATAAAGGAAGGTCCGTAGACGTGGTGTATCTAGATAAAGGAAGGCCCATAGACGTGGAGTATCTAGATAAAGAAAGCCGTAGACTGGTGTATTGGATAAAGGAAGGCCTGTAGACGTGGTGTATCTAGATAAAGGAAGGTCCGTAGACGTGTATCTGGACAAAGGAAGGCCCGTAGACGTGGTGTATCTGGATAAAGGAAGGTCCGTAGATGTGGTGTATCTAGATAAAGGAAGGTCCGTAGACGTGGTGTATCTGGATAAAGGAAAGCCGTAGACGTGGTGTATCTAGAGAAAGGAAGGTCCGTAGACGTGGTGTATCTAGATAAAGGAAGGTCCGTAGACGTGGTGTATCTAGATCAGGGATCAAAAGTACGGCTTTCAGCTGTTGTGGGACTACACATCCATGAGGCATTGCAAAACTCTGACATTCACAGACATGACTAAGCATGATGGGAATTGTAGTTCCTGAACAGCTGGAGGGCCGTATTTGAGGACCCTGATCTAGATAAAGGAAGGCCCATAGACGTGGTGTATCTAGATAAAGGAAGGTCCGTAGACGTGGTGTATCTAGATAAAGGAAGGTCCGTAGACGTGGTGTATCTAGATCAGGGATCTCAAAGTACGGCTTTCCAGTGTGTTGTGGAACTACACATCCCATGAGGCATTGCAAAACTCTGACATTACAGGACATGACTAAGCATGATGGGAATTGTAGTTCTGAACAGCTGGTGAGGCCGTAGTTTGAGGACCCCTGATCTAGATAAAGGAAGGCCCGTAGACGTGGTGTATCTAGATAAAGGAAGGTCCGTAGATGTGGTGTATCTGGATAAAGGAAGGCCCGTAGACGTGGTGTATCTGGATAAAGGAAGGTCTGTAGACGTGGTGTATCTGGATAAAGAAAGGTCTGTAGACGTGGTGTATCTGGATAAAGGAAGGTCCATAGACGTGGTGTATCTAGATAAAGGAAGGCCCGTAGATGTGGTGTATCTGGATAAAGGAAGGTCTGTAGACGTGGTGTATCTGGATAAAGGAAGGTCTGTAGATGTGGTGTATCTGGATAAAGGAAGGTCCGTAGACGTGTGGTGTATCTGGATAGAGGGAGGCCCGTAGACGTGGTGTATCTGGATAAAGGAAGGCCCGTAGATGTGGTGTATCTAGATAAAGAAAGCCCGTAGACATGGTGTATCTGGATAAAGGAAGGTCTGTAGACGTGGTGTATCTAGATAAAGGAAGGCCCGTAGACGTGGTGTATCTGGATAAAGGAAGGCCGTAGATGTGGTGTATCTGGATAAAGGAAGGCCCGTAGATGTGGTGTATCTAGATAAAGGAAGGTCTGTAGATGTGGTGTATCTGGGATAGAGGGTGGCCGTAGACGTGGTGTATCTGGATAAAGGAAGGTCCGTAGACGTGGTGTATCTAGATAAAGGAATGCCCGTAGACGTGGTGTATCTAGATAAAGGAAAGCCGTAGACGTGGTGTATCTAGATAAAGGAAGGCCCATAGATGTGGTGTATCTGGATAAAGGAAGGTCTGTAGACGTGGTGTATCTAGAGAAAGGAAGGTCCGTAGACGTGGTGTATCTGGATAAAGGAAGGTCTGTAGACGTGGTGTATCTGGATAAAGGAAGGTCCGTAGACGTGGTGTACTCTAGATCAGGGATCCTCAAACTACGGCCCTCCAGCTGTTGTGGAAACTACACATCCCATGAGGCATTGCAAAACTCTGAAATACCCAGAATGACTAAGGCATGATGGGAATTGTAGTTCTGACAGCCGGAGGGCCGTAGTTTGAGGACCCTGATCTAGATAAAGGAAGGCCCATAGACGTGGTGTATCTAGATAAAGGAAGTGTCCGTAGACGTGGTGTATCTAGATAAAGGAAGGTCCGTAGACGTGGTGTATCTGGATAAAGGAAGGTCTGTAGATGTGGTGTATCTAGATAAAGGAAGGGCCCGTAGATGTGGTGTATCTGGATAAAGGAAGGCCCGTAGCGTGGTGTATCTGGATAAAGGAAGGTCTGTAGATGTGGTGTATCTGGATAAAGGAAGGTCCGTAGACGTGGTGTATCTGGATAAAGGAAGGTCTGTAGATGTTGGTGTATCTAGATAAAGGAAGGCCCGTAGATGTGGTGTATCTGGATAAAGGAAGGGCGTAGACGTGGTGGTATCTGGATAAGGAAGACCCGTAGACGTGGTGTATCTGGATAAAGGAAGGTCTGTAGACATGTGTATCTGGATAAAGGAAGGCAGTAGACGTGGTGTATCTGGATAAAGGAGGTCCGTAGACGTGGTGTATCTAGATAAAGGAAGGTCCGTAGACGTGGTGTATCTGGATAAAGGACGGGCCCGTAGACATGGTGTATCTGGATAAAGGAAGGTCTGTAGACGTGGTGTATCTGGATAAAAGGCCGGCCCGTAGACGTGGTGTATGTGGATAAAGGAAGGCCTGTAGACGTGGTGTATCTGGATAAAGGAAGGTCGTAGACGTGGTGTATCTGGATAAAGGAAGGCCCGTAGATGTGGTGTATCTGGATAAAGGAAGGCCCGTAGACGTGGTGTATCTGGATAAAGGAAGGTCCGTAGACGTGGTGTATCTGGATAAAGGAGGGCCCGTAGACATGGTGTATCTGGATAAAGGAAGGTCTGTAGACGTGGTGTATCTGGATAAAGGAAGGTCCGTAGAAGTGGTGTATCTGGATAAAGGAAAGTCCGTAGACGTGGTGTATCTAGATAAAGGAAGGTCCGTAGACGTGGTGTATCTGGATAAGGGAAGGTCCGTAGATGTGGTGTATCTGGATAAAGGAAAGTCGTCGACGTGGTGTATCTAGATAAAGGAAGGCCCGTAGACGTGGTGTATCTAGATAAAGGAAGGCCCGTAGACGTGGTGTATCTGGATAAAGGAAGGCCTGTAGACGTGGTGTATCTAGATAAAGGAAGGCCCGTAGACGTGGTGTATCTGGATAAAGGAAAGTCCGTAGACGTGGGTGTATTGGATAAAGGAAGGCCTGTAGATGTGTGTATCTAGATAAAGGAAGGCCCGTAGACGTGGTGTATCTAGATAAAGGAAGGCCCGTAGACGTGGTGTATCTGGATAAAGGAAGGCCTGTAGACGTGGTGTATCTACATAAAGGAAGGCCCGTAGACGTGGTGTATCTAGATAAAGGAAGGCCCGTAGACGTGGTGTATCTAGATAAAGGAAGGCCCATAGAGTGGTGTATCTGGATAAAGGAAGGCCTGTAGACGTGGTGTATCTAGATAAAGGAAGGCCCGTAGACGTGGTGTATCTAGATAAAGGAAGGCCCGTAGACGTGGTGTATCTAGATAAAGGAAGGCCCGTAGACGTGGTGTATCTAGATAAAGGAAGACCCATAGGACGTGGTGTATCTAGATAAAGGAAGGCCCGTAGACGTGGTGTATCTGGATAAAGGAAGACCGTAGTTGTGGTGTATCTAGATAAAGGAAGGCCCGTAGACGTGGTGTATCTGGATAAAGGAAGACCCGTAGATGTGGTGTATCTGGATAAAGGAAGGCCGGTAGATGTGGTGTATCTAGATAAAGGAAGGTCTGTAGATGTGGTGTATCTGGATAGAGGGTGGCCCGTAGACGTGGTGTATCTGGATAAAGGAAGGTCTGTAGACGTGGTGTATCTGGATAAAGGAAAGCCCGTAGACGTGGTGTATCTAGATAAAGGAAGGTCCGTAGACGTGGTGTATCTAGATAAAGGAAGGTCCGTAGACGTGGTGTATCTAGATAAAGGAAGGCCCATAGACGTGGTGTATCTAGATAAAGGAAAGCCCGTAGACGTGGTGTATCTGGATAAAGGAAGGCCTGTAGACGTGGTGTATCTAGATAAAGGAAGGTCCGTAGACGTGTATCTGGACAAAGGAAGGCCCGTAGACGTGGTGTATCTGGATAAAGGAAGGTCCGTAGATGTGGTGTATCTAGATAAAGGAAGGTCCGTAGACGTGGTGTATCTGGATAAAGGAAAGCCCGTAGACGTGGTGTATCTAGAGAAAGGAAGGTCCGTAGACGTGGTGTATCTAGATAAAGGAAGGTCCGTAGACGTGGTGTATCTAGATCAGGGATCCTCAAAGTACGGCTTTCCAGCTGTTGTGGAACTACACATCCCATGAGGCATTGCAAAACTCTGACATTCACAGAGACATGACTAAGCATGATGGGAATTGTAGTTCCTGAACAGCTGGAGGGCCGTAGTTTGAGGACCCCTGATCTAGATAAAGGAAGGCCCATAGACGTGGTGTATCTAGATAAAGGAAGGTCCGTAGACGTGGTGTATCTAGATAAAGGAAGGTCCGTAGACGTGGTGTATCTAAGATCAGGGATCCTCAAAGTACGGCTTTCCAGCTGTTGTGGAACTACACATCCCATGAGGCATTGCAAAACTCTGACATTCACAGACATGACTAAGCATGATGGGAATTGTAGTTCCTGAACAGCTGGAGGGCCGTAGTTTGAGGACCCCTGATCTAGATAAAGGAAGGCCCATAGACGTGGTGTATCTAGATAAAGGAAGGTCCGTAGATGTGGTGTATCTGGATAAAGGAAGGCCCGTAGACGTGGTGTATCTGGATAAAGGAAGGTCTGTAGACGTGGTGTATCTGGATAAAGAAAGGTCTGTAGACGTGGTGTATCTGGATAAAGGAAGGTCCATAGACGTGGTGTATCTAGATAAAGGAAGGCCCGTAGATGTGGTGTATCTGGATAAAGGAAGGTCTGTAGACGTGGTGTATCTGGATAAAGGAAGGTCTGTAGATGTGGTGTATCTGGATAAAGGAAGGTCCGTAGACGTGGTGTATCTGGATAGAGGGAGGCCCGTAGACGTGGTGTATCTGGATAAAGGAAGGCCCGTAGATGTGGTGTATCTAGATAAAGGAAAGCCCGTAGACATGGTGTATCTGGATAAAGGAAGGTCTGTAGACGTGGTGTATCTAGATAAAGGAAGGCCCGTAGACGTGGTGTATCTGGATAAAGGAAGGCCCGTAGATGTGGTGTATCTGGATAAAGGAAGGCCCGTAGATGTGGTGTATCTAGATAAAGGAAGGTCTGTAGATGTGGTGTATCTGGATAGAGGGTGGCCCCGTAGACGTGGTGTATCTGGATAAAGGAAGGTCCGTAGACGTGGTGTATCTAGATAAAGGAATGCCCGTAGACGTGGTGTATCTAGATAAAGGAAAGCCCGTAGACGTGGTGTATCTAGATAAAGGAAGGCCCATAGATGTGGTGTATCTGGATAAAGGAAGGTCTGTAGACGTGGTGTATCTAGAGAAAGGAAGGTCCGTAGACGTGGTGTATCTGGATAAAGGAAGGTCTGTAGACGTGGTGTATCTGGATAAAGGAAGGTCCGTAGACGTGGTGTATCTAGATCAGGGATCCTCAAACTACGGCCCTCCAGCTGTTGTGGAACTACACATCCCATGAGGCATTGCAAAACTCTGACATTCCCAGACATGACTAAGCATGATGGGAATTGTAGTTCCTGAACAGCCGGAGGGCCGTAGTTTGAGGACCCCTGATCTAGATAAAGGAAGGCCCATAGACGTGGTGTATCTAGATAAAGGAAGGTCCGTAGACGTGGTGTATCTAGATAAAGGAAGGTCCGTAGACGTGGTGTATCTGGATAAAGGAAGGTCTGTAGATGTGGTGTATCTAGATAAAGGAAGGCCCGTAGATGTGGTGTATCTGGATAAAGGAAGGCCCGTAGACGTGGTGTATCTGGATAAAGGAAGGTCTGTAGATGTGGTGTATCTGGATAAAGGAAGGTCCGTAGACGTGGTGTATCTGGATAAAGGAAGGTCTGTAGATGTGGTGTATCTAGATAAAGGAAGGCCCGTAGATGTGGTGTATCTGGATAAAGGAAGGCCCGTAGACGTGGTGTATCTGGATAAAGGAAGACCCGTAGACGTGGTGTATCTGGATAAAGGAAGGTCTGTAGACGTGGTGTATCTGGATAAAGGAAGGCCAGTAGACGTGGTGTATCTGGATAAAGGAAGGTCCGTAGACGTGGTGTATCTAGATAAAGGAAGGTCCGTAGACGTGGTGTATCTGGATAAAGGACGGCCCGTAGACATGGTGTATCTGGATAAAGGAAGGTCTGTAGACGTGGTGTATCTGGATAAAGGACGGCCCGTAGACGTGGTGTATGTGGATAAAGGAAGGCCTGTAGACGTGGTGTATCTGGATAAAGGAAGGTCCGTAGACGTGGTGTATCTGGATAAAGGAAGGCCCGTAGATGTGGTGTATCTGGATAAAGGAAGGCCCGTAGACGTGGTGTATCTGGATAAAGGAAGGTCCGTAGACGTGGTGTATCTGGATAAAGGAGGGCCCGTAGACATGGTGTATCTGGATAAAGGAAGGTCTGTAGACGTGGTGTATCTGGATAAAGGAAGGTCCGTAGACGTGGTGTATCTGGATAAAGGAAAGTCCGTAGACGTGGTGTATCTAGATAAAGGAAGGTCCGTAGACGTGGTGTATCTGGATAAAGGAAGGTCCGTAGATGTGGTGTATCTGGATAAAGGAAAGTCCGTAGACGTGGTGTATCTAGATAAAGGAAGGCCCGTAGACGTGGTGTATCTAGATAAAGGAAGGCCCGTAGACGTGGTGTATCTGGATAAAAAGAAGGCCTGTAGACGTGGTGTATCTAGATAAAGGAAGGCCTGTAGACGTGGTGTATCTGGATAAAGGAAAGTCCGTAGACGTGGTGTATCTGGATAAAGGAAGGCCTGTAGATGTGGTGTATCTAGATAAAGGAAGGCCCGTAGACGTGGTGTATCTAGATAAAGGAAGGCCCGTAGACGTGGTGTATCTGGATAAAGGAAGGCCTGTAGACGTGGTGTATCTACATAAAGGAAGGCCCGTAGACGTGGTGTATCTAGATAAAGGAAGGCCCGTAGACGTGGTGTATCTAGATAAAGGAAGGCCCATAGACGTGGTGTAACTGGATAAAGGAAGGCCTGTAGACGTGGTGTATCTAGATAAAGGAAGGCCCGTAGACGTGGTGTATCTAGATAAAGGAAGGCCCGTAGACGTGGTGTATCTAGATAAAGGAAGGCCCGTAGACGTGGTGTATCTGGATAAAGGAAGACCCGTAGATGTGGTGTATCTGAATTTTGCACACAGTTCCCCATAAATGTTTACTGTACGAAGTAAGGTCCGTTGGCATGGACCATAGGGGGTGAGTACATGACCATAGGAGGGAGTACATGGATTGTAAACTGGCTACAAGGGCGAGTACAGAGGGTGGTGATAAATGGGGAGTACTCGGGATGGCTAGTGGGGGGGGGGGGGGTGTCCCCAGGGTTTTGGGACCAATCCTATATAATTTATTCATAATGACCTCTGTATTTGCGGACAATGCTAAGCAGGGCAATAACTTCTCCGCAGGATGTGGAAACCTTGCAAGAAGACCTGAACAAATTAATGGGGGGGGGGGGGGGGGCAACTACATGGCAAATGAGGTTCAATGTAGAAAAATTTAAAATAATGCATTTGGGTTGTAAACATATAAATGCAATCTATACACTGGGGGGAGGGGGATCTAGGATGGAAAAGGACCTGGGGGTACTATCCCAGCTGCAGATGTGACATGTTAGAACGTTTTACTCCTCTGTGTGACCCCACAATAGGGAGAACATTTTCCCCAGAGGGAGTTTAAAGCGGAGTTCCACCCTTAAAAGCACTTTGTTTCATCCCATCCAGCATACTGGCGTCAGCGCCAGTATGCTGTTTTTTTTTTTTTAATGCACGTACTTACTTTCTAATAGATCATTTAATTTTGTGCGCACCGCGGTATGTCGCCGCTATAAGGCGTCGCGCCTTCCGGAAACAGCCGATTAGCGTTCGGCTCTTCTCTCGGCGCCTGCGCACAGACCCAGAGCTGACTGCGCAGGCGCCGTAAATAGCCGGTCCTAGTTCGGCTTTTTTCGGAGGGCGTGACGCGGCTATATACGGCGCCTGCGCTGACGCCAGTATGCTGGATGGGATGAAACAAAGTGGTTTTAGGGTGGAACTCCGCTTTAATAATAAGACACGTGGCCACTCATTAAAATGAGAAGAAAAGAGGTTTTACCTTAAAGCGGAGTTCCACCCCAAAATTGGAACTTCTGCTTATCCCACTCTCTCACCCCCTTACATGCCACATTTGGCATGTCATTTTTTTTGGGGGAGGAGTGGGACTTCCTGTCCCACTTCCTTCTTCCGCCGAGGGCTGGTTAGGCGATTAAGCTTAATCGCCTACAGCAGCCCCTCCCTGTAGGCGATCGCCTAGGACACATCACAGGTCCTAGGCGATCGCCTGTCCAATCACGCATGCGCAGTGGGTGTCCGGCCGTGGGAAGCCGAAAGCTGTCACGGCTGGGTGCCCACAGTTACAATGAAGACGCCAGGGAGGGGGGAAAGGAGCAGAGCCCCGGCCGACGCGTCGCTGGAACGCTGGAGCAGGTAAGTGTATGTTTTTTAAAAAGCCAGCAGATACACTTTTTGTAGCTGCTGACTTTTAGTAAACATAAAATTTGGCTGGAACTCCCCCTTTAAAATACATAGAGGGGTTCTTTACTATAAGAGCGACAAGGATGTGGTATTCCCTTCCACAGGCCGTGGTCTCAGCGGGGAGGGCATCGATGGTTTCAAGAACCTATCAATCACCTGAAGGACCCCAACATACAGAGAGATACAATGTAATACTGACATCTCATCACACACAGAGGGGGAGGGGGGAATTGTGTCTTTTTTCATCCTCACCTTCTATGTAACAAAAGTCTTCCTTTGATTAGCAAGGGGAAATTTCGGGGAAAAATCACCCCTTTTCCACAAGCAGGGTCTGGAAACAAACTTGTGGTCTTGTAGCTTTGACCTCTCATACCCAGTGGTGGATTTAATACCCCTGACTGAAGGGGGGCAGAACCCAAGAGCCAAGAGCCTCATTTGCTTCATTTTGCCTCCTCCCCATCCCTGCCCAGGGGACAAGGCTCACTCTGATCCCTCCAGGGAGGCCGGGCTTCCACATTTATCTCTCCCAGAAAGATGAAGGTTCACATTGGTCCCCCAGGAAGACAGGAATGGCTCCTGGCCCCCCCTTAAAGTAGGGTGTTTCGCCTGCAAAATTTAAAAGCCAGCAGCTACAAATACAGTAGCTATTGGCCTTTAAAATATTGAAAATTACCTATTCAGGTTGCCCACGACGTAGGCAGCCAAAAAGCGCTGCGGCTTTCACTGCCTGGGTTCCCTACTGCACATGCTGAGATCGCGCTGCGCCATTCCCCCACTGGTCCCTCCTTGTGTTATGGGAGCTGAGTGTTTTCCCAGGACACAACAGGGGGGGGGGGGATCTGCACCCCCCTCCCCCCTGAAAGGTGTCAAATGTGACACCGGAAGGGGGGGAGGGTTCCTGAAAAGTGGATGGTTCACCTTTGGGTGAACCTCCGCTTTAAGTGAAGAGGGGCCCCTCACTGGCTGGGTTCTCCTTGATGGACAGGCCCATCTCTAGTACTGTTTGTCTCCTGCGGCCATATTGACAATACCTGTGTGTTTGTTGGGGGGATGGTGGTATGTTTGTGCTTATTTATTAGAATGACAGAAAGAATAGATATATGGCAGAGTAAGATTAGGAGGACCCATTTTGCTCTACACACTGGTACCCCGCTTCTAATGAGTACCTACCTGTTTGTTCTCTCTGGTACCTGTTTCTAGTACTCATCTGCAGTAAGTCCTCAGAAGATAGAAACAAGGCTCTCCTTGGGTCTCTCTGGTACACAAGGGCCCTCTCCTCCTTATCCCTGGAAGTGTGGTTCTCCCCTCCCTTCTAAAAAGATGGTCCTCCCACTGTGGTTCCCCTCTCCTCTGGAAGACAAGCCCCACAGTGGTTGGTTTCCCCCTCTTCTTCCTGGAAGACGGGGCCCCACACTGGTTGGTTCCCCTCTCCCTGGAAGACGGGCACCACTGTGATCCCCTCTCCCTGGAAGACCCGGCCCCACACTAGTTCTGCCCTGCTCCCCTTCCCAAAAGGCAGATCCCATTCTGGTTCCCCGTCCCCGTAATCCACCCCCAGGTTAGACAGGCCCACTCTGGCTTCATCTATCCCTGAAGACAGGCCTACACCCGTTTTCCCCTCCCCCTCCCCCCTCCCCGAAAACTAGCCCCACACACTGGTTGGTTCCCCCCTC